>VDFB02358891.1:0-14919 GCA_007258455.2 Sequoia sempervirens
GCAATAATCCATTATGTATATATCTTTTTCTGTCTGGAGGTCTGCCCAAATGTCTTCAATACGGTGAACATGAGTGAAAGCTCTTTTAATTTTGTCTTTCATCCTTCTATAATCAAAATCTATTCTGGCCTGAAATCTTTTCAATGTTATTTCCTGAAGTTCAGTCTCCATTGCTTTGGCTCTTGAAGAAGTTGTCAAAGAATACCTCCCAATTACCAATGGATTATGTGATGAAATACTGACTCCAGTCTTGTGTTGTGTAACTTGACGTGCATGCACTACCATCAGCTGCCTTCCTAGCTCCATCAGAATAATCTTATCAGTCGGATACCTTGGAAGCATATAAGGTTGGTCTTCAAAGCAACCGACTCTCATATAAGTGAAGGTAGGGAATTGAAGAAACAAGCAGCCATACTCATTTACTTTATTCCAAGCCGCCTCAGATACCCTGTTTTTTTCTAATGCTTTGTCAAATAAACACATAAAGTAACCAAAGAAAGCATCTTGAACTCTTCTATAATGTGCCCGGCTTGGTTTTAAAGTTAACTGATCATAATATTCCCATACAGGCACCAATGATCTGTCACCTTGAGGAGATAAGCCTGGAAAATGTCTTAATGAAGCTGCTATATAAACCAAATATGAGTTCATATAGAAGGTAAGAGTGGTAGGGACTTATGCAAGCTGTTCACACAAACTGTCACTAATTATTTCTCCCCAGAATATTAGATGCTGTGCTTTTCTAATGACTACAATGAATTTATACATCCAGTTTTCAAACACATTGGAAACCTTCAAACCTGCTATTCTGCTCAGAAGAGTGATCATATCATTAATTTCTTCCTTAAAATCAGACCGATACAATTTAGGTATCCAGGTCACACAAGGTCGTGATTTGAGAAGCCACTTAGAATTGATGTTTGATACAATCATTCTTTTTCTGCTCGAAATGTTTGTGAGCACTCTTCAATGTGATCTCTGAATATGTAGTAGCATCAGGAACTCTGAAAATTCTGTTAATTGTCTCAGCATCTAGTCTAATAACTACGTTACCATCATCGTCTTTGATAGTTCTAGATTGACTGTCAAAATGGGATGCACATGCAAGAACGAATTCAGGTTCAAGAGCAGCAACAAGAAAAGAAGAGACCAGATGAATATGACTTCTCAGCAATTTCTGCATATCAGGAGAAGTAGATTTCTCAGCTCTTCCAAGAAACTCAGACATATCAACATGCCCAATTTTTGTGTCCTTGATTTCGTCAATATTTGAAACCACGTGAGATGGGGAAATCTCATTCTGATATTTATCAAATTTGTACTTCATCTTTTTGCTAATTGGAGAAGCTGATTCGTCTGTCATTGAACAGGAATCTACAAGGCTGCGGTGAAAACCCCATAAGGTTAGAACATCATCAGCATCAACGTGAGTGGACATGGTGAAACTCAAACCCTAGGACAATGAAATGGTCTTTAGAAAAATGATGGAAAGCGAATGGTGAAGACGAATTTGGAACTTGATGGAATGATGGCAGTAAAAAAAAAAGTTTGACTTTTGAGCTTTTTAAAAGCATTTCGGGTTTTTCTATGACTATAGCAATTTTTATAAAAGGCAGTCGGGATTTTTGGGGCATTTAAAATTTTTACAATTTTGCAATTTTGAAAATTGTAATTCAAATTATAAACCCCAACCTGCATTTTTTGTTCTCAAAACCCGAAATATGACTCAAAGTGAATTATTTGTGGAAAATGACAATGGAGGATTTTGAATTGAATGAATGAAAAAGGTGAAAATGGATGGGATGAATAAATGGAAACGAAATGAATTGAAAGCTTTATTGCTGGAAAAATGAAATGATGAAAAACACGTTTTCAATATATATAAGGAATTTTAAGAATGGAAAATCCGTCCAGAATGGAGTTTAAAAATAGGGGTGTATGGAATGATAAGGAAAGTAAGTATTGATGCGATGAAGGAAAACGAAGGGCGTATGATTTATGAAGGATATATGATAAATGAAAAATGTGTATTAAGTGAAGGCGGGGTAAATAACAGTGAGAACACATTATATAAAGGTAGACAATGACTATGAAAACACATTTTTGTAAAACAAAAAAGAAAAACGAATATTGACAAAGGCGGATAACAATAAAAATGTGTAAAATTGTTAAAGAAAAACGCGTTTTGAATAAAAGACATTTAAAATCTAAAACAAAATGCGTATAAGTAAATCACGTGTTATATAAAAATGACAAACAACAGAAAACGTTGAGAAGGAAAAAGAAATGAACAACATACCTGGAAATAAATCCGCAAATAAGAAAAACCGAGGAGAAACCCTAAGCGTATTCAGAAAATGGAAGAAACCAGGCTATTTATAGAAGAAAATCCGACCTTCAAGCATTAAGATCGATAAAATCTCCTTGAAACAGGGAAGTCAAAACAAAAAAGGATTCAAATGGCTCGAATCAGAATGGCGTCGGACTTTCTGAAGTTTTTTGCAACATAAAAATGACATTAAAACATGAAATCGGGTTTTTATGAAGTCAACACAAGTTCTTTTTGCAAAATCAGGCCTTTTAGATCATTTAGCAATTTTGTTTAAAACAAATTCGGGCCTTTTTGAAGCTTTTACAAATGTTTTAAATAAAATTGGACTTTTTTGATCAAATAACAATTTTGCTTTTGTCAAAAATGAAGACTCTTAACAAATTCAGATTTTAGAGTCACTTAAGCAATTTCGGAATTTTTAAAAGCTTTAGCAATTTTGCTTTTAAGTCAAAATTTCCCTATTTGCTGAGTTACTTCAAAAACCCGAAATTGACCAAAAACATACTGAAAAAGACTCAGAAATTGACGAAAACGGAAACATAAGAGGGAAAAGGAGTAGCCCAAAGGATTATAAACCTAAAACTAAGATTTTCCACTCTAAGCACCTCATAATGCGTGCCATAGAAAAGAAAACCTTCAATTTTAATGCAAAATTTTGATTAGTTATCCCGTTTTTTAACAAGTCAAAAATTAGGGGCAACAGTTGGCTTCGACTGGGGAATTGCTTTCGATTGTAAAATAAGCGAAGGTAGTAGAATCCAGAATCTGCAAGTGCCTTAGGATTCATTGGGCTGCGGGGTCATTAAAAAAAAACATAAAGAAAAGACTCAAAATATTAAAAAAGACAAAAAATTTAAAAGACTAAGAAGACTAAAAGACTCAAACCTTATATATAGAAACTAATCTAAAACTCTACTGAAAGTAGTGTTTTAAATGTTGCCCACTGTAAGGAAGTGGGAATGGAGTGCCATCTTGATATGCCAGTAGAAAGCTATTCTCACCGATTACTTGATGAATAACAAAAGGGCCTCGACAAAGAGAATCAAATTTCCCATGCATCCCTTTAGGTTCCCTCCTCTTATCCCAAAGCAAGACATGATCACCAACTTGGAAGACCTTCTGCTTTGCTTTTTTGTCGAAGAGAGCTTTAACTTGCTTCTGATGATCGTTGATATGATCCACTACTTGTGATCTTTGTTCCTCTAACTGAGAGAGAAACATTATCCGTTTATCAAGAGAACTTTCAAATGTAGCATCTTCTACAACTTTAATCAACTTAAGAGCTGGAAGTTCCAATGTAATAGGAATTTCTGCATTTACTCCATAGAGCAACTGAAATGGAGACATGCCAATGGCTCTCTTGGGTGTAATGCGATTAGCCCACAAAGCATCATACAACGCTTTATGCCATGATCTTTGACTCTCATCCACAAGCTTTCGAATGATAGTGATTAGATTTTTGTTACTTGATTCTGCTTGACCATTACCTTGAGGGTAATAATCTGATGAGTGAGCCAATATTATGCTATAATCGAAACAGAACTGGGTTACCTCGTAAGATGAAAAAGAAGATGCATTGTCAGTCACCACCTTATAAGGAACTCCAAATCTTGATATGATGTTTTCTTTCAAAAATCTACACACTACCTCAGAAGTAGCATGTTTTACAAGAATAGCCCCTACCCACTTGGTGAAATAGTCTGTTGCAGCAAGAACAAAGGTATGTCCAGCACTTGAGTGAGGATTAATGACACCAATGAAATCAATTCCCCACTGCCTAAAAGGCTCTTCTATCACAACTGGTTTTAACGGCTGTGCCATCATTTTTTGCTTACCAACAAATTGCTGGCATTGTGTACATTTACGTACCCATTTATATGTGTCTTGAAAAAGCATAGGCCAATAATACCTAGCTCTCAAGATCTTGTGAGCAGTTACTGATTGAGAAAAATGGCTACCACATGCTAAATTGTGAAAAGATTCAAGCAACCTGTCTTGCCGTGCCTTATCAACACAACGTTGAAAGTTACCATCAAGAGTCCTTTTGTACAAACCATTATCCCAAAGAATATAATTTGCAGCCTTGAGTTTTAAATTTCTCTTTTCTTTGAAAGAGAGATGAGCTGGACATTCACCATAAGTTAGAAAATAGGCAATATTTGAATACCACTCATCAGTAGTGCTGACAAACAACACTTTAGGAAGGTCTTCATAAGTCTCCTCTTCACTTTCTTCTGAACTACTTTCAGCCATTAGCTGACATAAACCTCTGCCACAAACAAGCTTGGTAGGTTTTATTTCTAAATCATACTCTTGGATTTTAGCTACCCAATTTCCTCTTTTTGTACCAAAATCCTGCTGTGTCAAAATGGATTTAGACAGCTGTATCCGAAACTAACACTATCGTATGAGAATTGAGAATGTAGAACCTGAAATACTTGACTGCCTTCACTACAACAAAAGCGTTCTTCTCAACTGTAGAATATTTAAGCTCATGAAGTTTTAATGGACAACTCATGAAGGCAATGGGAGACTCAATCCCTACTGAATTTTGCTGCATCAGAATAGTAGACATGGTATGCTCTGAAGCATAACTGTACATAATAAAATCTTTGGTGTAATCTGGGCTAACCAGTACTGGAGCATGATCAATTGCATATTTAATTTCAGCAAAAGCAGCGTTACCTTCATCATTCCAACGAAAAACAACTTTCCCTTTCATCATATCAATGATGTGACGTGTTTTCTCAGCAAAATCTGGGACGAATCTCCTCAAGAAATTCACTTTCCCAAAGAAAGAATGAACAGCTGTCTTACTAGATGGCAAAGGGAGATTCTGAATAGACTTTACCCTCTCAGGATCAATCTTGATTCCTTCATTTGATACAACATGTCCCAGAAGTTTACCCTCAATAACTCCAAAGATAGACTTTTTGGGATTAAGAGAAACACCATGTTTGCGACATCTCTCCAGCACATCTTGTAAATGAAATAAATGATTCTTACGATCTTTTGAGAAGATGGTGAGATCATCCAAATACACCACAATATACCTTCCTAAGATACCACGGAAAGCTAAATCCATTGCTCTTTGAAAATTTGCTCCTGCATTAATTAATCCAAAAGGAATTCTACGATATGCAAAAGTACCCCATGGAGTAGTAAAAGCAGTTTTATGTCTGTCTGCTTCACTTACCTCAAGCTGGTTGTAGCCTGAAAATCCGTCTAGCATAGACATCATCTGAGCACCTGTCACTGTCTAGAGCACTTGATCCATTATAGGCAAAGGATAATTATCCTTCAATGACTGCTGATTGAGATTCCAAAAATCCACACAAATGCGAATCTCTCCATTCTTCTTGCATACAGGAACTATATTGGCTACCCAAGTTGAATGATGAATGGGAAAAATAATTTGTGCGTCTAGCATCTTTTGGATTTCTGAATAGATAGTGCTAGAAATTTTAGGATTATACTGGTGCTGCTTTTGTTTAAAGGGAGTTGCATCACTTTTCAAAGGGATTTCATGCTGAACTTCTCCTGACTGAAAAGATTTCAGATCATCATAAGAATAAGCTAGCACATCTCTGTACTGCTGTAACAATTGAATAATCTGATTTCTCTCTTCTGGAGTGCAACTATTACCAATGTTAACCATTTTGGGATCATCTTCAGACCCAATGTTGTACTTGTTCATACCTTGTATGAGAATCTGAATTCACTTGTTGCTGCTTTTTGATATATCAGTCATGCTTGTCAAAAAGCTTTTCCAGAGACACTAGTCCCTTAAGAATTTTATTCCCCTTTAACTGTAGAATTTCTCCATCTGATTTAGCCCAAGTATCTGACATAGAATCAGAGGAAGGAGAAGAATTGCTTCCTTCAAAATACAGATTATTAAAACCATCATCAACCTGTAAAAAGTTAATAATCTGTTTATCATCATTGAAAATCTGCCAATGGTCCCAATTATCGGAACACTAGGTCTGCAGATTAATTCAACAATATATTTATCTTGATTAAAATCAAGATGAGGAATGAGGAGAGTAGCTGAAACAGCAAGAGAATCAGCTCTATCATTGAACTGTCTAGGAACAACTGAGATACTGAAAGCATCAAAGTCTTGAATGTTCTCCCATACCAAATTACGGTAATGTCGAAGTCTATCATTCTTTGTCTGATAGATATTCCTTACTTGACAAATTATCAACTCTGCATCTCCTTGAGCGTGCAGATTTTTAATTCCTCTCTGGAGTGCAACACTCATGCCTAACAAGAGAGCTTCATACTCTGCAGTATTGTTAGTGTTTGCAAACTGCAACTTGAAAGAATATGGAAAGATCTGACCTTTCGGAGAAATCAGAACCACACCAGCTCCAGATCCATTAGTAGCACAACTGCCGTCAAACTCTAGAGTCCAAACATCATTAGAGCTATCATCAATATAAAGGCTACTGGACTCTCCTTCTTCAAAGGTGGAAGAAAGAGTGCTCTCTCTTCCATGGGAGAAGACTGATTTTCTTCATCTTGAGGAAGAAGTTGAATATCCTTTTCTATAGTAGAAGATTCAGCATCTTCCACCATACGATCAAGGGAGTTTTCAGCTAGTGTTAAATCCTCTCCATTATTAGAACTCCCTTCATTTGCTGAAAGAGTTGAAGAATCAGCAGAACACCAATCTTCAGCAAATTCAGAGATCTCATCAATATGGAGATAGTAGTTCCCGAAACCAGCTGATTCAAAAAGAATCTGAGCATGAGGATCATCAGATTTCACCACTGTATACTTGGTTTCTCTTTCAAGAACAAGTTTCTGCACAACACCCTTTACAGGAATTCTGGCCTCTGTCATGTCCATGTTGAGCTCGCCTCCTACATCTTTACAAAAGTTATGTCCAAGTAGCATTCCATAAGAAGCTGGAACGTCCGCGACAAGGACAGTCATCTTTATCTTTTTCTCAGGAAAGGCTGCAAAGGCAAATTGTGCATCTTTGATTTGCCCGACAAGAGGTACTTGTTTGTTATCCATAGAATAACAATTACCAAAAGTTTTGGTAAGAGTTAATCCAAGGCAATCAGCCACCTTGATTGGCATAACATTATCCGAAGCACCAGAATCTATAATACAGTTACTTAATTTGAAACCATTAATAAGCAAGGAAATATAGAAAGGATCTATCTTTCCTGGAACTGAGGATGGAATGATAACCAAATTATTGGGCAAATTCTTAGGTTCTTGGACAATAGGGATATTTGAAACAGGACGAGTTTCACTACTTTTTACAAATTTAACCAATCTCTCAAGCTGATCAGGATTGGCTTGAAGATATTCAACTTCAAACATTTGAATCTTAGTCTTCCTAGCATGGTCAATAATATCGAAAGCTTGGAAAGAATTTGCTAGAGACGTAGATGGTGTATTTTCAGCCAATACTTTAGGATTTGGTAAATTGGTCTTAGGCTCACTAGAAGGAACAGAGGGAGAATTGCTTACTTGATTTTTGGAAGAATCCTTGGTCAAGGTGGGCAATGGCATCCCCTTCTTAGCAATGGTCACTGGCAACTGAACGTTGTTTTTCACCTTTGCTTCTTCATCCTTTTGAGCCAACTGAGTCTGGGATCTTGTGATAACAGCATATGCTTGACTCTCAATATTTTCTATTTCAACTGAATCATCATAATGCATGTATCATATTGTGGAGTCGCCAGCTGCCTCTTCATCTTCTTGATTAAAGAGAACTTCATCTTCTACTTGACAATCATTGGAAGACAGTTCTTCTCGATCTATTTCGTAATAACCAACAGTTGTATTCTTTGGGAGTGCTTCAAGTGCAAGCCTCTCGGGAGGAGGAGGAAATTTATCCTGATTTCTAGCAGCATAGTTAGAAGCAGAATTTGGATATGCCCTCCTAGGAATATCTTTGTATGGAGCAGCATAAGAAGCTTGTGAAACCTGCTTCTTTAAGGCAAGAAGTTCATTCACCAACTTCTGTACCATAGGATCAGTAGAAGTTGAAGTGGAAGACTCAAAAATGGAATTTCCTTTGAATCGATTAGGATCCTTCCGGATTTTCCCAACCAAGATCAAATCATCTTCAATTTCTATAGCAAGAACTTGAGCATGAGCCAAATTTGTTGGAGTTTCCCTTCTCAGAAGAAAACCGACTTCTGGCAGCTGAGTGTTGATGAAGAAACACTTGAGGTTTGCAGGAGTGGGCTGAGAATTAGTAGGAATTCTATTTGCTAGTTTATTAAACTTTACAATGAATTCACGCATATTCTCATGTGTATCCTTCTTCATTTGAGTCAGCTGAGCGAACAATGCATGTTCATCTTCGGCGGGCTTAAAACGTTCTTCAAACTTAGTCTCGAGGGTATCCCAACTAGTGATATCACCAGCTCTCAAATTGTAAAACCAGTAAGCTGCAATTCCTTGTAGTGTTTCCACAAACAATCGTACAACAACATCTTGATGTTCTACTCCTAGAACACCACAAGCCATAGAGAAAGCCTTGATATGTTCATCAGGGTGTTGCTTACCATGTCCATAAAACTTGGGTAAATTCTTGCGTGAGCCTTGTGGAAGAGCATGAAGAGGTGGAGTAAGATTTAAAGGACCAAAAGCTGCTCCCCATGGACCTTGAGCCATTGCTTGGATGGTAGGAACAACTGAAATCAAAGGTTTGAGGAAAAAGGCTGAAAGCTCACTTGGGATGGGCTTTTTCTTCTTGGATGGAGGGAAGCTAGTAGTTCATGAAAGAGAGGATATATTAGTGAGCAACTAAAACTTAGCTTGTTCACCAGGAGATATCTCTTGAGAACTTTGTCCTTTCTTACGACGAACGTAAAAATGAATTCCTTCCAGTGTATAAATAAAGCTAAAACCAAGTAAACAGATTTAGAATACTGGACTTCAAAAGAAAGCGAGAGACTTTCAAATGCGTTCTATCCCCAGTAGAGTCGCCAAAAACTGTTGGTTGGAAAATTTGTATTCTTGTGAAAGTATACAAAATCATGATTTCAACCACAACACGTGAGATTAAACTCTCCTAATTAAGGGAAGGCTCCCCCCTTTAACTAAATAAAACTAAATAGGTAGGACAGCAATCATTCCTCTTATTTCAGGAAAAATTTTATTCTTCTCTCTTCACAAAAAAGAAACAGTATATGTTGATAAAATTTATTACAGCAGCTATGCAGTGGAATTAAGAAAGAGGAAATAAAGTTTCCTGAAAGCACAAAGACTTCCGTTACTTCCTCCGGGATGGGAAAACAACCAATAAGCACAAATTCTTGAGGAACGAGATCCTATCTACCCTTTTCAGAATAATTACTTAATGAAAACATACAACATAAAAACAGCTCAAAATCTGTAACTACGAAGTATCTATTAACTATTCTAAATGAGAATTAATACGAGCACAAAGACTTGCAATTGTTCTCAATTTCTAATACTAACTACAAATTCAATCGTCATATTTACATCACAAAGACTGCAGATATTTGAATTGAATCTCTCTTCAACAATATTCCACAATTCTCAAGTAGTCACAAAATAATGCTCCAAAATGACATAAGAACATGAAGGATGCAAAATGAGAATTCAGCTCAAAGTCTGAAATTCTAGCTTCTTGATATTACTTGAAAATTCACAATTTTCAACTATAAAGCTCAAAGACTTTATGAGTATAAAATTTTGCAGAGTTTTCTTGATTGCTAAAAAGATATGAGATTACAAAAGACCCCTCAAGTATTTATAGGAGGGAGGTTTGGAGAAAAAGGTGGGAGGAACTCAACAAACTTGAGAAAATCTCTCAACCGATAACTAATTGCAATTGACTTATTCAAAATTACAATCCAAATTGTGATTTGTCTTGTAAGATTTTACATGTAATTACATTTTTCAAAATTGCAAGGAAAGAACACTTGCAATTGCAAAACTTGTTTTTACATATACTTGTCGAAAGTAAAAATACATAAAACAACCTAATATTTTAATCTGTCACGTTCCTATCTTTGAAAGATAAGAATTTGCTGATGATCATCTGCAATTCATTTGCATCGGGGCCCAATGTGTTCTTGGCTACTGCAACAGTCTTCAAGATTACATCAAAGTATCTGATTGTTGCAAGTCTATGTTCTTCATAAGAAGTTTGCATTTTATCAAGGATTATCTGATGATTAACAAATTTGTGAATCGAATCCATGGTAAAATGCTCTGATTCCAATTGTTGACGAAGATTGGTTGCCATTTCTGTAGTAACTAAATCAGTTGCAAGTAATTCATCTTCATGATTCAAAACTGTGCAAGAGATTTTCTCAAAACTTAAAAGAATATCCTGCTGAACTTCATCATTCATTTCTAATGTGGCCTGGATATCTTTGATAAGATCTTGAATAACTAATGACTTATTCGTCATAAGTTCTTCAAATTCTATGTACTTCTCTCTGTTTGGTAAGATTGAATTACTGCATAGAATTTGTAACTTGACTTGATCTATCTCATGCCAGATTTTTAAATCCTTTTCAAGCGATTCCAAACTTTGCTTGAAAGCTTCCAAAGTTTGATTCAATTTTATCTTTGCTATTCTGACATTGTTTAGAACTTGCAATGTCTTTTCAATCATTGGAATGCTTTGATCAATCAGTTGAGTTATCCATGAATCAACTGCTTTGGCCTTTTGTGCAATTTTCTCTAATTGTCTAACTGATTGATTAGGAGGAACTGAAGATAGAGAATCAATTGCTTCTGATGATCCAGTAATCCTTTGAATAACTGAAACTAGCTGATCATTGTCTTCCTTGAGCTTTTCCTTTTTGGCTAGAAGTTCATTATAGCTTTGTGCCAAAATTGTTACTGAACTCTGAGCATCTTGCATCATATTGGCATGAGTCTGCTTGCCCAATTCCACCCTAGTGAACCTGTAATCAGACACCTGCATCTCTTCATGTGGTTTATCAACAAGAGGTTCTGCAATTTCAGCATATTTCATTTTATTGCTGTCAACAAACACTTGTGAGACTGTTTTTGCTTTCTTTGCAACCATTGGTTTTGATTTCTTCAATTTTTGGAAATCAAAAATATCAGGAGACACTGCTTGTTTCTTTCTTTTGGGAGCAATTGAATTCAACCATGGAGGAAGATCCAAGGTTGTCACATCTGAAATAGCAACTGCAGTCTCCGTAGAAATAGACTCAGTTTGTGTTACAACTGAAATTCTAGATGGTGCCTCAGTTTGTATAGCAACTATATTTTGCTCAGAAGACAAATTACAACTAGGATTAGCCATGAAACAATCAAAGCTCACTACAGATGTATCTATCTCTGGGAGAGTTATTTCTGACATGGCTGGAAAGATTGGATTTGTATCAAAAATATTCTCCAAGTTATTGGGAAAGCTTCTCATGGGAGTATTCACTATTGATAAAGACTGATGACTAGTTTCTTGAGGTGGAATAGAAGGGACAAAAACTGTGGAGAAGGAATCAAGATCACTGTCGATAGGGGACACAGGAGATATGGCTGATTCCGGTATTGGAGCTTCAATGTGAGGAGTTATCTCACTTAGAATGGTAGAGGTTTCAAGAACCTCTTCTTCTTCTTGCTGATCCAAAACCTGAATCTGCATTTGATTAACTTCCTTTCCCTTTAGTGTTTCTTTTTCCAATGGTAATTCTGTAGCTCGACTTACCTTCAACTTAATTCTAGTACCTGAAGAGGAAGATCCTTCTTTTGATTTCTCTCTAATTTCTAACTTCAATCCCTTAGGACCACTTGGATCATCTTCAGCCCTAACTCTGATTTTAATAGTCTTGACACCTATGCTTTTGAGCCAAGCATTGGTGTTTGCCAAGACTGATTGAAATCTATCAAAGATAGAGACAGATTCCTTTTGAGACCACTGGATTGCAGGAATGGGCGCATTAGCAACTCCTTGTTCTTCATATTCAGGATCTAAAATCTGCCTATCATCAATTACACCTTCTAGAATTAAGGTTAGATTCAGATCAACAATTTGCTCCACTGTAAGTCTGCAATAATCCATTTTGTATATATCTTTTTCTGTCCGGAGGTCTGCCCAAATGTCTTCAATATGGTGAACATAAGTGAAAGCTCTTTTAATTTTGTCTTTCATCCTTCTATAATCAAAATCTATTCTGGCCTGAAATCTTTTCAATGTTATTTCCTGAAGTTCAGTCTCCATTGCTTTGGCTCTTGAAGAAGTTGTCAAAGAATACCTCCCAATTACCAATGGATTATGTGATGAAATACTGAATCCAGTCTTGTGTTGTGTAACTTGACGTGCATGCACTACCATCAGCTGCCTTCCTAGCTCCATTAGAATAATCTTATCAGTCGGATACCTTGGAAGCATATAAGGTTGGTCTTCAAAGCAACCGACTCTCATATAAGTGAAGGTAGGGAATTGAAGAAACAAGCAGCCATACTCATTTACTTTATTCCAAGCCGCCTTAGATACCCTGTTGTTTTCTAATGCTTTGTCAAATAAACACATAAAGTAGCCAAAGAAAGCATCTTGAACTCTTCTATAATGTGCCCGGCTTGGTTTTAAAGTTAACTGATCATAATATTCCCATACAGGCACCAATGATCTGTCACCTTGAGGAGATAGGCCTGGAAAATGTCTTAATGAAGCTGCTATATAAACCAAATATGAGTTCATATAGAAGGTAAGAGTGGTAGGGACTTATGCAAGCTGTTCACACAAACTGTCACTGATTATTTCTCCCCAGAATATTGGATGCTGTGCTTTTCTAATGACTACAATGAATTTATACATCCAGTTTTCAAACACATTGGAAACCTTCAAACCTGCTATTCTGCTCAGAAGAGTGATCATATCATTAATTTCTTCCTTAAAATCAGACCGATACAATTTAGGTATCCGGGTCACACAAGGTAATGATTTGAGAAGCCATTTAGAATTGATATGTTTGATACAATCATTCTTTTTCTACTCAAAATGTTTGTGAGCACTCTTCAATGTGATCTCTGAATATGTAGTAGCATCAGGAACTCTAAAAATTCTGTTAATTGTCTCAGCATCTAGTCTAATAACTACGTTACCATCATCGTCTTTGATAGTTCTAGATTGACTGTCAAAATGGGATGCACATGCAAGAATGAATTCAGGTTCAAGAGTAGCAACAGGAAAAGAAGAGACCAGATGAATATGACTTCTCAACAATTTCTGCATATCAGGAGAAGTAGATTTCTCAGCTCTTCCGAGAAACTCAGACATATCAACATGCCCAATTTCTGTGTCCTTGATTTCTTCAATATTTGAAACCACGTGAGATGGGGAAATCTCATTCTGATATTTATCAAATTTGTACTTCATCTTTTTGCTAATTGGAGAAGCTGGTTCGTCTGTCATTGAACAGGAATCTGCAAGGCTGCGGTGAAAACCCCATAAGGTTAGAACATCATCAGCATCAACGTGAGTGGACATGGTGAAACTCAAACCCTAGGACAATGAAATGGTCTTTAGAAAAATGATGGAAAGCGAATGGTGAAGACGAATTTGGAACTTGATGGAATGATGGCAGTCAAAAAAAAAGTTCAACTTTTGAGCTTTTTAAAAGCATTTCGGGTTTTTCTATGACTATAGCAATTTTTATAAAAGGCAGTTGGGATTTTTGGGGCATTTAACAATTTTAAAATTTTGCAATTTTGAAAATTGTAATTCAAATTATAAACCCCGACCTACATTTTTGGTTCTCAAAACCCGAAATATGACTCAAAGTGAATTATTTGTGGAAAATGACAATGGAGGATTTTGAATTGAATGAATGAAAAAGGTGAAAATGGATGGGATGAATAAATGGAAACGAAATGAATTGAAAGCTTTATTGCTGGAAAAATGAAATGATGAAAAACACGTTTTCAATATATATAAGGCATTTTAAGAATGGAAAATCCGTCCAGAATGGAGTTTAAAAATAGGGGTGTATGGAATGATAAGGAAAGTAAGTATTGATGAGATGAAGGAAAACGGAGGGCGTATGATTTATGAAGGATATATGATAAATGAAAAATGTGTATTAAGTGAAGGCGGGGTAAATAACAGTGAGAACACATTATATAAAGGTAGACAATGACTATGAAAATGCATTTTTGTAAAACAAAAAAGAAAAACGAATATTGACAAAGGCGGATAACAGTAAAAATGTGTAAAACTGTTAAAGAAAAATGCGTTTTGAATAAAAGACGTTTAAAATCTAAAACGAAATGCGTATAAGTAAATCACGTGTTATATAAAAATGACAAACAACAGAAAACATTGAGAAGGAAAAAGAAATGAACAACATACCTGGAAATAAATCCGCAAATAAGAAAAACCGAGGAGAAACCCTAAGCGTATTCAGAAAATGGAAGAAACCAGGCTATTTATAGAAGAAAATCCGACCTTCAAGCATTAAGATCGATAAAATCTCCTTGAAACAGGGAAGTCAAAACAAAAAAGGATTCAAATGGCTCGAATCAGAATGGCGTCGGACTTTTTGAAGTTTTTTGCAACATAAAAATGACATTAAAACATGAAATCGGGTTTTTATGAAGTCAAC
>VDFB02358892.1:0-53961 GCA_007258455.2 Sequoia sempervirens
TTGAACATTTTGTTGAGACTCTTCTTGGTTGGACTTCTCATCAGCCAACCGCTTTCTGCAATACTTCTGAATATGGCCAATCTTCCCATAGTAATGACAAGTAATAGACTTCTTGGATCCCTCCTCCAAATTGCCTCGACCTTTCTGCTAAGTGGATTTGCCTTTGCCAATGTCCTTGGCAGTAAATGCTTGTTCAACACTGAGAGACTCACCGCTGCTTCCAAACTACTTCCTCCACCTATCTTGTTGCAAGAGCTTGTTGCACAACTCATCAAACTTCAAGTCAACATTGGTGGATGTAATGTTGAGAGTTTCGATGAAATACTCGTAGGAACGTGGCAAACTTTTCAGTGTGATCACCACCATATCCTCCTCTTCCATCTTGCGACTAATGGCCTCCAGTTGATCACGAGTATCTTTGATTTTCATCAAGTGCTCTTGCAAAGACACTTGATCATCCATCATAATGAAAAACAACATATTTTTCAGGAAGAAAGCCCTACACTTGTCTAAGGTCTCATGGAGATCTTTCAAATGCTTCCAGATCTCCACAACATAGTTACTAGATGGTATTTTTGGTAACATTTCATCAATGACAGATAATTTTAGAAGCATAACTGCCTCGCTATTATCTCCACATTTGTCTTGATCCTTCTTCGTAGTCGTGGGATGAACTCCTGTACCTAGAACAAGCGCATCTAGACATCGGTACTCAAAGATGGTAAGCATCCTTTGCATCCACGTGTTGTAATTCTTTCCATTGAACCTCTCCGTATTTTCCAACATGACATTGGACAAAGATGCCATCCCTCTTGTTTTCCAAAAGCATGAGAAACGAGGTAATTCTGTGATTCGCTGGCACAAACATTGGACAATTAGCTGGCACAACTCATGATTTTTTCAAAAATCGTCTAAAAATGAGGCTCAAAAACAGTAAGATTTTTCAAAAAAACCTTTGAAAACTCTAAAAAAGTAAAGATTTTTTCAGAAAAAAATCCTCAAAAAACTTCTAAAAATTGGCAAACTTTTTATAGAATTTTTTTCAAAAACTCTTCTTGAAGAAACACTTTGTAAATTTTTTAAGAAAAAAATTGAAAAACTCTTTGCATGAATTTTTATTGTTCTAAAAAGAATCTTGTAAAAAAATGGCTCTAGCACATTTTTTTCAGAAAAAATTGTCAAAAAACTTTGATTTTTTTTTGTGTTCATCAACAAAACCCTAGTTGGTTTACAAAATTTGTAGGAAACCTTGGCAAAAACATCTTCAGCTCACAAAATTCTGGAAACCCTTGGTTTGTTCAGAAACCCGTCAAACTTGATAAGCCTCCAAATATGCAGGGTCGATTCAAAATACCCTCCTTAAAAAAACCTTCTAATCAGAAACCTTGTAGAAATCTGCAAACCCTAGGTCGTAGCTAGAGATCAGATCAATGCAGGGTCATGTGGGATTCTTAGCACCCAAAAAACCTAGAAAACCTGCTAAAAAACAAAAGTGACATGCCAAAAACTTGCAGATCGTGCGAGATAAAAATACGCCAGGTCGTGCAAAAATTAGACTTAGAAAATCCGCGTTTTTCTTGCAAAAAAAATGCCACCAACAACCATGAACCCAAAAAAAATGCACACAAGAGAGATGCGATTTGTAGATCAAAATACCACAAAAAATGCTTGCAATTTATCTTGAAAACAGGTCCACGAAAATAAAAAAATGAGGCCAATAAAAAACATGCCTCCAAAAAGCTGCAATTTTCCTCCACGAATCCACGCTATTTCATGCACAACCATGAAAACTAGCAGAAAAAATTTGCAAACTCTACTAATGAAAAAAACCAAGAAAAATCCACACGAGTTTTGATCAGAAAAACCCTTGAAAATCTCTGCAGATGAACCCACAAAATTTTCAAAAAAATATCTCGAATCTTCAACACGGAAGAAACCCTCGATTTTTAGATGAAAATCAGCTCAGAAAAATTCTTAAAAAAATTTCTTCGATTTTTATTTTTTAAAAAATCGGCTAAAAAACTTTATGAAAATTTTATAAAAATATCTGTCAAAAACATATAAGAAATTTCTAAAAATTCCTTAGGAAAACAACAGATTTTTATTACTAAAAAATTCACCAAAAAAGTTCGAGCCTAAGCTTTGATACCATGAAATGATAATTGATATTTGATATTCGTTATTTTGTGTTTACAAAAGGAGAGGAATACTCCTTATAGAGAAAATTACAAGACGATGTTTCTAAAAAGAAACCATCGTTAACAGAAGCAAACTAAAGCAAAAAACTGAAAGATGCTAAAACAAACTAAAGCATAAACAAAAGTTACTAAAAGCTAACTAAGTTAACTAAAAGTAAACTAATGACTAACAAAAGCTAAGATGACCATTAAGCTAACTAAAGCATGATCCAATATTTCTGCTATAAGTCCATCTCATGTTCCTCTCGTTATACTGAGTACTTTTTTTTCTTTTGAATCAAATCCCACAGGCTATTGTTTTAGGTAAAGTGCCAAAGTCTTCTTGAGTGGAGGAGTTGGAATTACCTGCTGCATTTTCTTGAGCTCTAAGAATAGTTTGGAAGTCCCCACCAAGAATCCAACTTTGATCTTTTTAAATTTACTGTAATGAGCCAAACTCGATCTGACTCAAAACCCCCCCAATTTTTCTCAATTTTCTCCACAGAAAGTTTTAACATACAATTTGCATGCAAACAGATTTTACATTTTACCCGATGACTTACAAACATATTTCAATGAAAACATTTAATAACAATTTTAGAATAAAGATCTGAAATTACATATGAATATTGCCTTAAAATCCTTCAAATCTTCAGTAGAATAACAACAGAAAATATCCAATTGTAGTCATAGAACTTACAGTCGGATTGGATAATCAGAAGGATGAATCTGAAGTACAAAGTGAGACACCTGAATGATATCTCCAACAGACAATGGGTTTCCGTCCACTGCCTCCAAGCTCGAGGGTTTCCATCCTCAAACCTACTGAAAGCCAAAGCTTCCCAGAATTCTCCAAGAGAAAATAATAACCAAGCATAAACTAAGCATGTCTTCCTATTTACCCTAGCCTCCTTTAAATAAGACCTTAAGGCAAGGCTGCCCTAGGGTCTAGTTTTTAGAAGGTTCTGGCCCTTCTAGAAGATTCTAGTTCTTCTAGAAACATCTTGTAACCCTTCTAGAAGATTCATCTTCTAACTCTTCTAGAAGATTCTAGTTCTTCTAGAAACATCTTCTAACCTTTCTAGAAGATTCTAGTTCTTCTAGAAACATCTTCTAACTTTTCTAGAAGATTCTTATTCCTTATCATCCCCTTATTATGCCCTCTAACCCACGAGAATGTTGGATGGGCTAGAATATGACCACCAAGAGGTCACTTCAATAGTGGGGACATTACAGTCCTCCCTTCCCGAGATTGGTTGTCCTCAAGCAATTGCTACCATATCTCTCAATTGCCATAGCATCTGATATTTGAAGAACAAATCATCTGTCTCTGACTGCTCAGATCCCAAATGATCCTGGAAAGAACTCCAACCAGCATCCTCTGTATACAGCTAAAGCTCCTGTCACTGTCAAGCCTTGTCAAGCTGTGAAGCCAATTGTCCAACAAATAAACTCTTGGATCCCAATTCTGAAAATCATCTCTATATAAATTGTGCACAGGGATCTCTACCATCTGTTGTTTTAGTGAGCTTTACCATCCGAGAACTGCGTGTTGCAAAACTAACACCTCACAGGTCTTGAGTTTTATGCAGACTGACTGTGCACAACTGCGTAATAGGTACTCTTCAAATTAGGAGGAAGCTCCCTCTTAATTGCTAGAATGCATGGAAAGAAAAGTAATCTAAGTCCTATCTTTTGAGTACCAATTTGGAGAGCTGGTAAGAAAACCAAGAGCGTTGCAACTAAGTTTTACGGTTTCCGCGGATCTTAGCCACAACAAGCTAACTACTTCGTCTATCCGGTTCCTCAAGAAAGCGAGCGAAATGGGCGGGAATAGATATGTAGCGATAAGCGGTGCAGACTCACAGCGTGAAGGCAGGTGGCACAACTATCCTTGTCGAATAGGCTTGTGGAAACAATATCTGATAAACTAAGTCACAGTTCTCAACTTGAAGGCAAGGTGGCACCTTCTCGGCTCAATACGAATAAGTTGTATTCACACACATCATCCCCGATAACAAAACAGTTCTCAACTTGAAAGCAGGTGGCATCTATCGACTCAATGCGAATGAGTTTATTGAACACAAAACATGAGATAGCCAACTAGGATAATAAATTGCATTGGCGAGACACGCATACAATCTACGATCAACTAGCCACTATATCTAACTAAAGCAAGAATTCACCATCATAATTGCATGAAACCCTATGTGGCATAACAATTCATCATAATAGCAAATACTCATGAACAGATACAAAACGAGCAATATTGAGGGCAAGGTAGGCACAGCATATATTTCTCTCTCGTGCAAAAGTTATGTACAAATGAGCAAAAGCTCTCATTTATAGATATCGAAAGGTGTAGGGAACCCTAAAATCACCTCGAGTCAACTACAGTCTTGCAATGCATGCAAGATTTATTGCTAAACCCTAATAAAACAAACTATACAGTTAACTGGAAAGCTACCATCAGTTAACCGGTACATCTAACCTAAATGGACCATGTGCAAGCATGCACGTCCTTATTTAAAGCAAAGTTAACTGGACACTACCTTCAGTTAACTGAAAACCCTAACCCTAACTCCTGTGAAGATAATCCCAAGGAAGAGATAAGCATGAATGAAATCAGCAAGTGAACTCAAGACTGAACGTCGAGTTAACTGCTACTTATGACTCTATCCTCGAAATTAACTGCAGGTTCCAACTGGTAGATCACTCCTCGTCATCTCGGTCTAACACTTCGACCAAGAACTCGTCAATCTCTCTGTCCTCTGGCACTTTGATACTGTCCAAAGCGATAATCTGTTTCTTCAGTTCTCTATCACTTTCCTTGACTGTATGCATGCATTCTCTGACATCTTCAGTCGCCTTTCTGAAACTAGCTGAAATTATTGAAATGTGATCTAGAATCTCCATCAAGATATCACGAGCATGCTTCTGGAACTTAGTTTGCACAGCCTTGAGATCAGTGTAGGTACCATCTTCACGAAGATAATGCTATGGGATTTGAGTGACTTTGGCGGCTCCGGAAATGGAGTGATCTTTGTTCCTCTTGCAGCTTAATGCTTCTAATGCTTTTCTTGATTCTTCTCAATGAAAAAGTGTCGCATGATGAAACCACGAAGCTTGATCGCGAACACTCTGGTTGTGAGAAATACACAAGAACGCAGAATTCCAATGGTGTCCAACCCGCATTTATGCTTGTCAAATTGTTTGAATCAACCCTCAGATGCACTTGATCTTCATTGTCACCTGCTCTGATGAAAACATAAATTAAGACCGATTTGGTCTTGAATTCAGTCTAGTTGAACCGCCTTCTGAAAAACTTGCCTATTGACTGTGAACACGGCTATGTTCTGACAACTTTATTTGGAAAGCTAAAATGGCTACTGGTGAGGCTAATTTTCACGGACAACGACAACGTCAAAATTGTGAAAAAACGCCATTTAGCCTAACATGCAAAGACTTTTCAGTCGAGAACTGCAGGGGTTTTTAGAGCTTCTTGGGGCAATTTTCTTGAGAAAATCTGGAACATGGGTTTTGTGCACAATGGAATTCTAAGCCAACCCAGATGATGCGATTTTCAAAAAGATGTGATTTTGGCCCACATGCAAAGAAATCTTCGGAAAAAAGCACAGAGCTTCAGAATGAAGACTACGGGGCAATTTTCTCGAAAAAATCTAAGACATGGGTTTTGCTGCAAATACTGAAGTATGCGAACCCAGATGATCAAATTCTGAAAATATGCTGAATTTCTTTGACATGTGAAGAAATCTAAGACGAGAAATAGAAGAAATAAGACAGAAGAAAGAATGTTTTATTTGCTCTGCTTCTGTAGAATTCGCTTTCCTCAATCTTGGATTTTGATGTAACCTGCATGCAAACTGAAAATAAAATCTGGAATTGCCTTCTCCTCAGCAATCTGAATCCAACGCTACGAAAAATACTGAAATCTGACACCTGTAGCACTTTGAATCCTCAAATGCATGAAGAAATCGCCATTAATGAAGCTCTTTGAGAAAGCACGACTTGCTTAAGAATGAAGAAATAAGAACGACTTTTGTCTTTAAATAAATAAAATTCATTTAAAATTCATCCATCTTCTCAAACTCAAAGCGCACCTCTTAATTTGACAGTTAACTGAGCCTCAAATTAGGGCGCATGCTTAACTAAGCCTTCAAAATGAATGCCTAGAATGTGATTGGCTGTGAACTGAAGCTTAAAATGCATGAAAATGATGCTTTAATAGAGCGCCACTTTTAACTTTAGTTGAACTGCCCATGCAAATCAGTTAAACTTGTGCATGCAAGTCAGTTAAGTGCACATGCAAAACAATTAACTTCACATGTGAATTAGAACTCAACATCCTCTTCAGTTAACTGAACATGCAAATGCATGCACATTGCAAATGAACTGAACTTCTAAAAATAGCAACTCAAAATGAACTTCAGTATCTTCTGCATGCAACCCAGAAATCGTTTAGTTGAATTGAAGTCAGAAACCCTAATTAGGGCGCACCAGTCAACTTGTTTTGAAAAGTCAACTTTGACCCTTAAGGCGTTTTCCAGACTTAGCCAATTTTGATGAAAATTTGGATTGTAACCTTTGTCGGAGCCTCTGTTCGAGCACTAATTCTGGATGACTGACAAGCCCGATTGACTAGCTGAAGATTGCAATGGATAGCAGAGTTGAAACTGACGAGATCATCCCTTGGGTCTGAAACCACAAAATTGAGATCTGAAGGCTCAAAAATCCAAGCGCCTTTTTCAAAAGCTACTCTTTTTTCCAGACTTAGTCAAACTTTCTCATCTCGATCTCGTACGAAGGGGAAAAACAAATCCTTCATAACTTCTGATTGACCAAATTTTAGGACTGGATCACAGGTTCACTGCGGAGCTGACCTCATTTTACATGACAGCTGCAAAGGCACATTTCTCCAGAAAACATCATCTGAGGGGTGAAAATCAAGGGTGCCTTTTTGAAAAGTTGCTCTTTTTCCCCCAGACTTGGCCATTTCTGGAACTGACCAAAATAATACTAAAACTCTGACTGCAAGCTGCTGAATCATCTTCTGATTTGATGGAAACAGGCAACGGAAAGCTGAATGTAACACGGAGAAGCTGAATATCTGAGAACATCAAAAAGAAGGTATTAAAGGCTTGAAAAGCTCAGGCGCCTTTCTGAAAAAGTGCTCTTTTGCCCATTCCTTGATATTTTGACCAAGATTTGACCCTATGTTTGACCTTCGGCTCAGGCACTTCTGCAACTCAGATTCACCCACTGACAGATGTGTCGCGAAGCTTGAACAAATGTGAGATAAACATATCAGGTAGCATTTAGTCAAAAACCTTCATTTGACACCTCAAAAAGATGGGCGCCTTTCTCAAAAGCTGCTCTTTTTTCCAGTGTTAACCAATTGACTTTCCTCTCGTTTTGCGCTATATCTTCCGTAACTTGCACGAAACAGGTCCCTTTGATAGGCTTGATAGCCCGTTGCGAAGTTGACGTGATGCCGGACAAATGTCTGCTAGAGGTGACAAACCCTAAAAACAAGATCTGAGCCCCTAAAAGATAGGGTGCCCTTTTAAAAATGTGCTCCCTCTCTAGAGATAGAATATTTTGATGAATTTCCTGAGTAACAGATTGACATGAAACTAACACCAACTCCATATTTAAAAAGCCCAAAAATGACCTTCTGACATCACTTAAACAAGATTAAGACTCAATTAAGCAAAATGCCTTAGTGAAGCAAAAATTTTGGTTTTGGTACAACACTGCGGAGATAAATCTCACGCATCCACACCATCCATAAGCGAACTACCCTTGGATCCCATGAATAAATTGGAAATCCAACACCTGTCGCTTTCCGTTGTGCCACTTTGGTAACCTCTATACTACCATCATTAGGAAAAGACACACAACTCACAACAGGCTGAGTTGGTCTTGTAACAACATCATCATTATCCCTTGCAGCCGTGTCAACAAGACCTCTATCAGTTAGTAACTGTAAGTATCTTAACTTACTTCCAAGAGTAAGAAGAGTACCATCATGAACATCTATCTCCTGAAAAGAGGCTGGAACAACATCAAGGTCCAACATGCAAAACTTAGAAGAAACCATCTTCTGATAAGGCTTTCCAATGTCAGTCTCAAAAGTATCAATGTAGAGCCTGGTGCTCAAATCTCTCGTGCATACATAGGTCAACTCACTAGGCCACCAAATACCACTGTTGTAACTCAAACCAGCATTAAGAATGATGTCAATGGTGTCATCATACCCATGTATAAGAAAAAAATTCACCTCATATGCAATGCCCATCACGTAGACATGTCTCCACGCACTCCCATGCAACTCAATAGCTGTTATAGACCATGCTAAATCTGAAAGTGAAATGGAAACCCAAACAGGACAGCCACTTACCAATAAAGAATCCCTGAAGATTATGCTATCATCATACCAATGAACAGCTGTCATATCATAGGGAATAGGTGCCAACTCCAAAGATATATCGTAGATGCCTTCATCACTAACCAAAGGTAACTCAGGAGTGGCTGATCCACTATAAGTGTCATCAATAAAATCAATATCTTCATGAATGAATTGATCATCAACAACTGCAATTTCAAAACTAGAAGACCTTTGCTTATCATGAAGTTTGGTTTGTTGCTCTTTCAACTTAGTTTTCATTGCCTTGTCAAGCCATACCTCAAACCTTGCTCCAAATTGTCTAAAATCAGTCCCATAATGAGATGCTTCATATAAATTACCATGACCAATGTCGAAAGTCCATCTATGTGGGAATGAACTCTCATGGGTGTGAAGAATGATCATCATAGGTACATAATTAATCATACCCATCCACCACATACTACTGATAATCCCACTCGCAATGATGCAACAAGTATCTCCAATGTCAAAGGAACAGGAAATCTTATCTCAATACCAGCCTTCAACAAAGAAGAGATGATCCCAAACTTTCCAAATCCTCCAATCAACTCTTGTCCTGAAGAACCAAACTGAAATCTCTGTGATCAGTAGTATGAAGCAACCATCCATCATCAAAGTGAGAATTCTAACCCAATGAACTAGGGCTGAAAACTCCTTGCTCAGGTAAGTAGAAGTAGAACAACCCTGTATCCTTGCGATGTAACTCAAAACCCAATGGTACAAACATGAAGTACTACTGTCTTCTACACGCTCCATGATGTTTTCTTTATATACCATATATCCTCTCCATGTAAGATCAAAGAATGATGATGTTATGATACAACGACTAGTACTACTTGATGACAACACTTGTGTGCAACATGGTTCTTCAATACTCATCATACATTCTTGCATTCCAACAAGATGAATGAGACCATGAGAAGATAGAAATTGGCTGGTTATCATCACGAAACCCACCTTTGTTTTGTACCTCTCAAGTTCACCTTCATAGATGCTATCATAGGCTGTTGTCCCAAGGTGTGTGCCATACTGAAAACTTTCCCCAAGAGCTATCATACTTCCCTTCTCAAGGCTGCTAGCTGTACCGATTAGAGAACTGTTGTCCATAATAATTAACACAATCTTTTTCTTGAGGAACTCAGGTCTGGAAACTAGGACAGCATGATGTCTATCCAATGATGCAAAAGTGCAAAGGGACTTCTTCAAATCTAAGTTGAGATTACTTGTGCCAACATCATCCCTTGCTACCCCATGGGATATATATGCCATCTCTTCTCTCATAAATCTGAATTGAGCCTTCAATTGTCTCACCAAGTGAGGTGTCTCATCAATCCATTGACTCAACTCATGTGCATGACATGAAGTTTTAGGATTGTTCTCAAAAACAAACCTCCCATCAAGTACCCACAAATCTGGGTGCTTTTCGTGCTTGTCCATATTAAGAAGATTAAAATTGCGATCATAGCTTTTTGAGGTGTCTTCCTTGCCTTTTCTTGTATCTTCTTCACGGATAGGTTGCTCCTCCATGAGTGCTGGTCTAGGAAGTGTGCCCCGCTGAAAGTTATGCGTTCTTCTAGCTGCCATAGCTGTCACAAAACCGATCCATACCTTCACCTCCATAGCTGGTATGGTTTTTGCTTCTATCCAACTCCATGGTGTGGTATCCATGACAAACCAAACATTATCAAATTGTAGGATCTTCTTGTTCGGCAATCTCTTAGTCTCTGTAGTCAACTCTCTAAGACAAAATGCCTTAGCTGAAATCAAAACTTTACATTCCATGTGTCCTCCCAATAATAATGATCTCATGAAGCAAGGAATAATAAAACTGCCATGCAAAGCCATACCTCTTGTGTACCTTGGATCTATCATCCCTATTTCATACTTATTCATGAAAGATAAGAGATCAAAAAGATAAAGCCTCTTACCAATGATACCCCCTTGAAGCATTTCAATCACCATGTAACTACCAAAATCATGTGAAGACAATGTATCACTGTTTATGATCATGAAATCAACATTTGCATCATACTTGTCAATGGTGGCTCCATAAATATCATGCACATTATCTTCAATTTCTGAATGTTCGTTCCTTTGAAGTTCGAAAGTTTGATGAAGGAAAGTACTTAGTTGCTGCCTTCCACGGTCCATGTGGCTGAATTTTTCTTTGATATCTTGCAGGCGCTGTTTTGCTTGAGCAGCCAACATTTTTGCTCTTCTAGCTCTTTGTAACCACTCATTACACCTGCTATTCATCCTCTTAACCTCTTCTATGCCGTGATGCACAAAATCAGATTGTTTGCAGCTTGAATTCACAATACATTCTTCATGTTCAACACACAAAACTTCAATGCTAACATTAGAGGATTCCATAACATTGTCATCTTCATGTGATTTACCTTCATGTGGCTGATCAATCACTAGTGATTTGGCAACCCCCATGTTCGTAGCTTCTTCAATCTTCATATGCTCCTCATTTGTAGATGCCTTGCAATCTTCAAGCATAAATGAGGAAATGACTTTGTGATCAACCAATGGAGCAGCAATAGAATCCTCAAAGGGTTTATCAATTGCAATTTTTATATCTCCCACATAAAAACTTTTGTGCGCCTCTTTTGTAAAAGCATCATGTGGTTCTCTTTCCTTAACATTGTGAAAATGCTCCTCTGGATCCATACTTGTTGATTTCACATCTGCTGATTGTTCCTTCTCAACATCAATGTATTCCATTTCAATATTAAGGGAACTAGCTTCATTTACTCTAAGCTGGTCAATAACTACTGACTTATCACATTCTAAACCAAACTCATGATTTTGCTGAAATGAACCTGAGTTGCTTTCCTCATTGTTTGCCTCTTTTTCTTGACCAATGCTACGTTGCTGTTCAAGCCTTTCAGGAACATCTGTAACCTGCAAATCATCTTGTAGTGATTCATCTTTCATCTCTTCTTTCTTTTTTTCTTTCCTTCTCACAACTTCTTCGTCTCCTTCTGGTCCACCCAAAAATTGATTGAAAGTGAGAACATCTCGAATTTTCCTAGGAAGAGAGAGATATTCATTAAAACTGGTGCATATATAATTATGAAACATAGATGCATCCATAGTTCTGAATGTAGAAGACCAACTGCTGTAATCTAATATGCAACCACTGACACCACAGGTTGGCAAGATCAAAGCTCTAATACCAAAGCTCTGATACCACTGTAATGAGCCAAACTCGATCTGACTCAAAACCCCCCCAATTTTTCTCAATTTTCTCCACAGAAAGTTTTAACATACAATTTGCATGCAAACAGATTTTACATTTTACTTGATAACTTGCAAACAAATTTCAATGAAAACATTTAATAACAATTTTAGAATAAAGATCTGAAATTACATATGAATATTGCCTTAAAATCCTTCAAATCTTCAGTAGAATAACAACAGAAAATATCCAATCGTAGTCACAGAACTTATAGTCGGATTGGATAATCAGAAGGATGAATATGAAGTACAAAGTGAGACGCCTGAATGATATCTCCAACAGACAATGGGTTTCCGTCCACTGCCTCCAAGCTGGAGGGTTTCCGTCCTCAAACCTACTGAAAGCCAAAGCTTCCCAGAATTCTCCAAGAGAAAATAATAACCAAACATAAACTAAGCATGTCTTCCTATTTACCCTAGCCTCCTTTAAATAAGACCTTAAGGCAAGGCTGCCCTAGGGTCTAGTTTCTAGAAAGTTCTGGCCCTTCTAGAAGATTCTAGTTCTTCTAGAAACATCTTGTAACCCTTCTAGAAGATTCATCTTCTAACTCTTCTAGAAGATTCTAGTTCTTCTAGAAACATCTTCTAACCTTTCTAGATTCTAGTTCTTCTAGAAACATCTTCTAACTTTTCTAGAAGATTCTTATTCCTTATCATCCCCTTATTATCCCCTTATCATCCCCTTATTTATAATTAATATATTAAATTTTTTATTTATAATTAATATATTTGATTTATAATGTATATATTTATGTTTTTTAATTTTTTTTTTACAAACGTACCCGTACCCAACCCCAATTTCTTTTGTCGTACCAACGTACTGTTAGAGTAGATTTTTTATTACATCATTACTAATAATAATACATAACTAATTTTATAGTTATGATTAGTTGATCAGGTATGCCTGATTAGGTTGGTTATCTACCAACCTTTCTATGTTTATTGATGCTTCCATGCTTAATTAAATCACTCAATTGCTCTCACGATTTCATCATGGTATCAGAGCAACATTCATTCTGAGCTTGTGCAATAAATTGGAGGTTTGAAAATGAGTTGCTTGGAGGTGATCGCAACACTACTGCCTGTAGGTGATCGCGTGAAAGAAAATCGTGTTTGAGCAATTTTGAAGGCCCAACTGATTGTAGAGGTGTTCTTAATGTGTCGGCGATTTTTTTTTGAAGCATCGAGGCATTTTGCTTTGTTGAATACATTCTAAAGGAGGCGTCAACAAGGAACGAAGAGAAATCTTGATCGCCGCCTGGAGGAATGAAAATAAATCTTGATCGCCACCTGGACTCTTGTGAGCTGTGACCGCTGTATGAGGAGAATCACATGAGCATAACGGGTGATATTTAGAGATGTCGAGGCTTTCCTTTGGGAAGTATTTTGCCGGAATCATTCTGAAATTGGCATGCATCATTTGTAACAGTGGCGAGGAAGTTTGAATGTGTGAAAAAAAAAAATCTGGGTCGTCTGGCATATGCGCTGAAGAAAGGAGTTTTGTTCTGAAAGAGGCACACGTTGAATTGCTGAAGCATTGCCAACAAAGAATTCATGCAGATTTCAAAATATTGAAAGGTGCACATTCTTCATATTGTTTCTTTTCACAGAAAGGAGTCGAAGTATTTTGCTGCGTTAAAATTTTGAAACTTGGAAGCTTCTGTTGTTTATATTTTCTGAAAAACAACTAATATAGTTCTAAGTTATTATCTTTGCATTTAAGATTTAGAAATACAGAGCATTTGAGGTTTTTATTTTTTGAAAGACGAAAATAGAAGTTTTGTGTTAGATAGGGGTTATAAGGGTAATCCGGGTTAAACCAGAATGGCTCCAAGTGCACCCAAATTCCTCCTTCCTAATTCCCAACTCCTGAAGGGTGAAAACTATGCTGCTTGGAAAACCAAATTCCAAATGCAATTAGAATTTGAAGACCTTTGGGATATTGTTTCGGGAAACACAACCAGACCAATTACAACCGGTGATAATCAAAATGAGCTTGACAAGGTCAATCAAAAAGCCAAGTTAATCATCCTTTTTAGTGTGTTAGATGAGGTTTAGCGACATTCACATTGCAACCTCTGCAAAAGATGCCTGGGACCGCCTCAAAATTGTTTATGAGGCTGAAAACAAGAACCAAGTCCTTCATCTGCAACATCAGTGATGTTGTCTCCAAATTGAAAATGGTGAGAAGGTAGAGTCTTTCATTAGAAGAGTTGTTGAACTGAGAACTGCACTCCAAGCATTAGGGGAAGAAGTCACAGATGACTATCTTGTACCAATAGTCTTGAGAGCACTACCCCCTTCGTTTAGAGTTTGTAACATGTTTAAATGTGGCACATAAAACACCCTCATTTTAAGAACTAGTCACTTGCATCAACAGGAAGAAGCAATGTTTGGTGAGGCCGATACTCAAGATAATTAGACCCTTGCAGCAAAACAAAAGGGAAAACAACCTAATCGTCGAAGTGGTTCATCAGGACAGTCAAATCAAAGTCAAGACAACGCTTCAAACAAGAAAAAGAAATGCCTCATTTGTGGTAGAAAGGGTCATGAACTCAAAGAGTGTTGGTATAATTCCTATGCCAATAGTGAATCCAGTAGCAAAAAGCCACATAAATCTTTCCAAGGGGATAAGAAGAAAAATCCACAATGGCAGAAAAAGCCCAACAAACAAGGGAATGTTGCATCCACATGTAATTAAGATGATGAATATTTTTTGTATGCTGCAGAAACAAAGGCTGCCACACCTAACAATTCAGTCTGGTATGTTGATTTTGGTGCATCCAGGCATATGACAGGGGAGCAAAAATGGTTTTGTGCCATAACTCCATCCACCTCCTATGGGCATGTTTCATTGGGTGATAACACCTCCTATAAAGTTTAGAGAATTGGTGATATTTCACTTCCATTGAGAACTCATACATGTTGACTTACAAAGGTTTTGTATGTCCTAGGGCTCACTAAGAACGTACTTTCAGTAAGTCAATTACTTGAGCACAATTTGCAAGTTGAATTTGATCAACTCAATGGTGAGAAACTTTGTCTTATCAAAGACAAAATGCGCAATGGGGCAGTTGTAGCTCGCGCTTCAGGGGTAGGCAAAATGTTTCAGCTGATTGATGTTGCACATAAAGATCAAGCCCTTGTAGTGAAAACCAACACATCCACAACTCTTTGGCATAGAAGGTTTGGCCACCTCAGTATTGGTTATCTTCTTGCATTGAGTAAGAGAAATATGGTAAGAGGACTTCCTCCCATTCAAAAATCAGAAGGTATCTGCTCACGTTGTCTTGCAAGGAAACAACATAGGGCTCCTTTTCCTACTGCAGAAAATCGAGCCTCTAGTCCCTTAGAATTGGTTCACACTGCTCTCTGTGGACCTATGCCTTGCAGTCATCAGAATGCCCAGTATTTTCTTCTCTTTGTGGATGATTATACAAGAAAAATGTGGGTCTATTGTTTGGCTCACAAGCATGAGTCATTGGAGAAATTCAAGGAGTTTCGAGCTCTTGTAGAACGGTCATCTGGTCAGTCTCTCAAAGCCCTTCCCTCAGATCGAGGGGGGGAGTTCACAAGTAAATATTTTGGAGCCTACTTGCAGAAACATGGAATACAAAGATAGTTGACCACTACCCATACGCCGCAACAAAATGGTGTTGTTGAGAGGTGTAATCGTACTATTGATGAAATGGTGTGATGCATGTTGAAGGATGCAGATCTTGCTCCTGCATTCTGGGTTGAAGCAGTTCACATAGCAGTATATTTGTTGAATCGAGCACCCACCAAAGTGCTTGATGATATCACACTAGAAGAAGCTTGGATTGGAAAAAATCCCTCTATTTCACATTTTAGAGTGTTTGGATGTACAACCTTCATGCATGTCCCCAAGGTTCAAAGAGCAAAATTGGATGATAAGTTTGTCAAGTGCATCTTTCTTGGATACAGTTTAGAATCCAAGGGATATTAGCTTATGGATACAATCACAAAGAAGGTATACATTAGCAAGGATGTAGTCTTTGATGTGGAATTTTGCAACAACACCTCTTCCTCTCTATCACTTTTATGTTCCCAAGCACCACAATTAGTTGAACCTGCTGATGAGGAAATTGTAGAAGAGTAGGAGGTTGCTAAAGAAAAGGAAGTTGATTCGGATGACATTTTGTTTCCATTGGACGAGTTTTCTCTTCTCACTCCTCCATCCTCATCTTTTGTACACAAGAAGATTCCTAAGTGGTATCATACCACCATAAAGGTTGCAAAAGATGATGCGGTTGTTGATACATCTTTTCATGGGCCTAAGACTCGCAACAAGTCTTATGAGGAAGTGAATATGGCCCTTATGTGTATAGTTATGCAGAGTTTTGAACCTGAAACAGTGCAACAAGCTCTTGAGTCACCACCTTGGAAAGATGCTATGGATGCTGAATATTAGGCACTTCTAAGGAACAATACATGGGAACTTGTTGATCTTTTACTAGGGAAGAAAGCTATTGGTTGCAAATGGGTTTTTTGGATCAAATACAAGGCATACAGTAGCATTGACAAGTATAAGGCCCAACTTGTGGCTAAGGGCTATGCACAAAAGGAAGACATTGATTATGATGAGACTTTTTCCCCTACAACAAAGATCAAGACTATCCATATGGTGTTGGCTATGGCAGCGCAGTATGGGTGGAAAGTTCACTAGATGGATATCAAGAGCGCCTTCCTTAATGGAGATCTTATGGAGGAAGTCTATATGACTTAACCAGAGGGATACATTGCACTTGGGCAGCAACACAAAGTATGTTGACTCATCAAATCCCTCTACGTTCTTAAACATGCTCCTCGAGCCTGGTATATCAAGATTGATGAGCATCTCCTTAACCATGGATTCATCAGGAAACCATATGATCCCAATCTCTACCTCAAAGAGCAAGGGGGGAGATTGTCATTCTGGTTGTTTATGTTGATGATCTGGTCATCACAGGGAGTTCTTTGTAGATGATTGATGCAACAAAGGATGATCTCAGATGATTGTTTGACATGACAGATCTCAGGCTCTTGCATTATTGTCTTGGACTTGAAGTGTAGCAAAAGAAGAATCAGATATATGTGTCTCAGATGAAGTATGCCAAGACATTGCTCAAGAGATTCCGCATGGAAGATTGCAAACCTATGTTGACCCCTATGGAGACAAGTTTGCAACTTTCACGCCACGATCCATCTGCTCAGGTGAATGCTACTCTTTATCGCCAGTTGATTGGGAGTCTCATCTACCTGACCTATACCAGGTCCGATATTAGTTTTGCTGTCAGTTATCTTTCTAGGCTTATGCAGGAACCTAAGGTTGTTCATTGGAAGGCAGCAAAGAGGGTTTTGAGATACACGGATGTGGACTATGCAGGTTCAATGGATTGTAGGATGTTTACTTCAGGCTTCATTTTCTTTTTGGGATTTGGTCCGATTTCATGGGGGAGCAAGAAGCAAACCACTGTTGCTCGCTCTTCCACAGAGGCATAATATCACGCCGTAGGGGGGGTTGTCTATGAGGTGATATGGTTAAGTTGCATTTTGGCAGGTATGGGTGTTCCTAATACAGGTCCTACCACTTTGTTCTGCGACAATCAGAGTGTGCTGAAGCTTGTTTGCAATCCAAATTTTCATGAGCGTACCAAGCATATTGAGGTTCAGTGCCATTACATTTGTGAGCATGTTTAGCAACAAAATATACAGCTCCAGTTTTGTTCAACTCAAGAGCAGCGTGCAAACATCTTTACCAAATCACTTGCAGCTGTGAAGTTCGAGGCTTTCCGAACTTTTATGCTTTGGTCTCTTGGGCATATGATGTAATAAGGGGGGGTTTTAGAGTAGATTTTTTATTACATCATTAATAATAATAATAATAATAATACATAATTAATTTTATAGTTATGATTAGTTGATCGAGCATGCTCGATCAGGTTGGTTATCTACCAACCTTTCTATGTATTTATCGATGCTTCCATGCTTAATCAAATGGCTCAATTTCTCTCTCGATTTCATCACGTACTGTACCCACATACTGGATTTCGATTCCGATTCCAATTCCAATTCGGTAACTTAGTATTTCTTATCTTATCTACTTATCTCTCCATCAAAACCTATTCAATGTGATTGTTTTAACAACCACTTAACACAATAATTTATTAACTTAGGATAGGTTTAAATAATACTATGATATGAACCTATTCAATATTGACCCCCTAACAACTTTTATACACCTTGTAAACTATGGTGTAATATTTCTTTTTCCTAACAATCCCCACCTTACTTTTACATGGTGTAATATTTATTTTTTCCTTACATTCGCTCCTTATTACAACATAGTTTGAAAGAGAGGATGTTCCTCATATGTAAATTAGGACAAACACAAAATTCATTATACTTACACAATTTAGTGGGAAAGGTCACACCATAGTTTACATACTTGGACTCGGAGAGTACTCGGCAAGCCCAAAATTTTTGACTTGGCAAAAACTTGGCAAATACTCGACAACTTAAAGTAGTAAACTTTCATATAAAAACACTTTTTTTTTGCAAAATTCAATTATAAAATGTATCAAATTCAATCTAGATTTAAGATTCTTAATTGTAGATACTAGATTGTAATTGCAAATATGGTAATACTATGTGGTTGTAGCTATGTAGCTGGTTCGCCTGGTTCTGGGCTCGGTCTTGGTCCGGGTTCGCACTGGGTTCGGGTCTTGGTCCGGTCCCTCTGTGGGTTCAACCAGGGTCCTTGTATTTGAGCCTTGGTTTGCCGGTGAAGAACCCGGGCGAAACCGAGCAGAACCCGGGCGAACCCAAAGCGAACCCAAGGAGAACCCACGCGTTTGGGTGGCCAAAAAGTGTTTTTTTCTGTATTTTTTTAATATTTCTTTCAGTTTGACTTTGACCCACGCCCACGGGAACCCTAAAAGTGACCTCTAAAACAAATTAAACACCTAAACTACCTCATTTTCATTCATTTGTTTTGCAAACAAGCATTTTCATTCCAAGAGGCTGAGTTCTTATTTTAACTTGTTGGATTGACAAAAGGAGTTGAATATTGATTGTTGAAGCTTCTACAAACGATTGCATTGCCATTCCTACAAATTTGCAAGTATTCATTGGCTGCCACAAAGATTGTTGAAGAATATTTTTGCAAAGATGTAAGGTTTTCTCATTTTTTCATTCTTTTTTTTGTTTTACAAACAGAAACTTTGTTTTTCTTCTTCTTTTTTTTTTTTCTGTTCTTCTATGAATGTATACATTGTGCAAGATTCAAAAGAGCTAGGTTTTAATTTTTAAAAAATTATTATATTTTGTTTTCATTCAAATTTTGAATGTGTTGTTTGCAAAACAAATTGCCATAGGAATCACAATGTCAATGGGTTCTACCTCTGGCTCCGTAGCTAAACCAAACCCAAAGTTCAAAACAAGTGCAAATTCTCCTCTATGGCAGTATGTTGAAATGATAAGACAGATTCCAGGTGGTGGTGGTTATGTTTGGAAATGCAATGGGTGTGAAGTTACATATTCTAGTTCATACCATAGGGTGAAAGCACATTTGTGTGGCATAAGTGGAAAAGGCATCTCACCTTGCCCTGGAAAGAAAGATGCCCCTATTCAACCTGAGACAATTGCAAAATACATTATGGAGCAAGAAGCAGCAGATCAACGGGAAGCCCAAAAAGGAAATCACCCTTTGTTAAAAAAAAAATCAAAGGGAATGCAGCCCCCATCTAATCCCAATCCCAATATTGTGGTAGAAGACCTCCCATTTATGGCCATTCCAAATCTTCAAGCTCAAAGTGCACAACCTTTTGCAAACAAGAGAGCAAAGGGACCTTTGGAAGTTGCATTTCAAAATGAGAGTAGAGCCCTTGCCGACCAATGTGTAGCAAGATGCATATATGCCAATGGATTATCTTTTAATGTTGTTCGTTCTCCATATTGGAAAGAGATGTTGAGAGCGGTTAATGAAGCTTCAAAAGGGTACAAGGGCCCGGGTTATGAGAAGGTGCGTAGCACTTTATTGGAAAAGGAGGTTGAGTTGGTTGAAGATGCATTGAAGCCTATAAGAGATTTATGGGTTGAGACAGGTGTGTCCATTGTTTCAGATGGTTGGAAGGACTCAAAAAATCAGCCTTTGATCAATGTCATAGCGGTGTCCCCTAAAGGGGCAATGTTTTTGAAAGCGTGGATTGTGAGGGGCAAGTAAAAGATGGGCAATTTATTGCTAATATTCTTATTGCAGCCATTGAGCAAGTGGGAGCCCGCAATGTTGTTCAAGTTGTAACGGACAACGCAAAGAATTGTAGAGCTGCAGGGTTGTTGGTTGAGGAAAGATATTCACATATCTTTTGGACACCTTGTGCGGTCCATTCACTCAATCTTATGCTGCAAAAGATTGGGAATAAAATTGAATGGATCAAACAATTGTATACTGAGGCTGAGGACATTCAGATGTTCGTCACCAACCACCACTTGTCTCAAGGGATCTTTAGAACATTTTCAAAATTGGAGCTATTGAAGGTAAGAGAAGTAATATTTACATTTGTCATTTTCTGATTTTCATAATTTGATTGTGCAATCTAATTTAAATTCTTCTTTAAAGTTTATTTTTAAATTTTAATTATGTCATGTCCCCATTTTGGCGAGCATCGAGTTCATAAGTTTGGCCTATCGGGAGACCCTCGTAGGTGATAGAGTGGTTAGAGAGCGTTTGGGCTTGGCTGACATCAGTTAGCGATTTTGATCAATTGGCTTTCGTTGGAGCTCATTGAGACGTTTCTTGAGTTGCTATTTTAGTTCGGTTCAGCTGGGACCCTGCTGTTTTTAGCGATGTATGGCACGCGGATCGCGGAGTTGTCCGACGAGACGGATCGGATTCGGATAAGTGCGGGAGAAATATTAATATTTAATTATTAATTAAATATTAATTATTTAATGATTATAATATAAAGTTATAATTTTAATTATAACTTAAGTGATTCTCATAAAGGGGGCGCCCAACATCAGGAAAGGGGCCATTTCGAATTAAATTTATAATTTAATATTTGGCTGAACTATTACAATTAAAAGAATTAAAAGTTGAAATATTTTAAAATTCCCTATCTTTAAGGAAATCGCACTTTTGTGCAATAAAGGGGTTTGCCTTGGGAATTGGATTATGACATTTGATGAATTGAAAATTTCCAGTCTTGCCAGGAACGGAGACCTTAGGGTTTGAGTTCGATATTCGTTGGAGAACGAGCCATCTCCATCGAAGCAGTTCAGAGGATGTGAAATAACATCTGATTTATTGCCAGTTGAGAAATTTCTTCATCCAGGAGGAATTACAGAGCATCACAGTTGATACAAACATCGGAGGTTTATTTGTTCACAGAGCTTCAGCATCTATATTCATACAGAGAACATTCATTCATCAGGGCGTACCCTTTCAGAGGATTTAGTCATTGATTTGAGGAAGGCCGTACTTTTGTACTTGCTGTCTTGACACAGCCGTACCACTTGTACTTGGCCGTACTATTGAAGAGAGCCATATCTTGTTCTCCAGAGTCAAACGCCTCAGCTTCTATCTTCTGAGTTTATCTCACAGGGCGCTCCATATCCAGAAGTCTAAATATTGGTCACAAGGGAGCCATACCTTCTGCATTTATTATTGCTGCAGGCCGTACCAGTCTGACCAGGGCCGTACCATCCTCTTTTGTGGTGTATTTTTCAAGACAGAGTAAAACGTCTTCTTTCTTGGACTTCTTTCTTCAGTCTCTGAAGCGCCTAGGAGTCTGGGTCAATTTGCCACCAGAGAACAGAGGGGGAAGGGGAGCTTTTGTTGCAGCCGTACCAGATTCACCAGTTTATTCATTGCTGTTTCAAAATCAGGTTTTCAATATTTTATTGCCTTTTTCCTTGCATGTGTCTGGAACATCATTGTAATCATTGCAGGAGTGGAATATATTGTCTGGCTTCAATATTTGAGATAGTCATTGTTATTTTCCAGAGCTATATATTTTATTTGCATTTATTCTGTATTACTTGCAAAAATCGCCATCTTTATTATTCATGCAAAAACATCAAAAACGGTCAAAAAAACCTAAAACCTTCAGAAAGTCAAACAAAACTGTCAGATCCGGAGAATAGGGGAAACTGGGGTTTCTACAAATTATTATTTTTAATTTGCAATAGGTTGCAGAAACTTGCTTTGCCTCTAATACAATCGTCTTGAGATGACTTGTGAAAGTTAGGCAAGCACTTTCTAGCATGGTGATTAGCACCAATTGGTCTATATGGAGGCAAAGCAACACTGAAAGAGCAACAAGAATTAGGAGCATGATATTAGATGACTCATGGTGGGATCGTGTGGAGTATCTCCTTAGCTTCACTGAGCCCATTTTGAGTATGATTCACTATACTGACATGGACAAGCCATGCATTGGACAGATATATGATGGTATAGACTCAATGCTTGAGAAGATCAAATGCACCATAAATGCAAGAGAGCAAGACCTTGAAGAGACTTTCTTCAAACAAGTGCATACAATTGTTGAAGAAAGATGGAACAAAATGACAACTCCATTACACCTTCTTGCCTTTGCATTGACTCCAAAATACTACAGCTCTCAGCTTCTTTCACAACCAGGAAGGCTTCCTCCATATAGAGATTTAGAAGTGGCTAAAGGGTACAAGGCAGCATTTGTGAGACTCTTCCCTAATCGAGATTTGCGTTTGCGAAGTGTAGTCACGGATGAGTTCATTGATTTTGTGCACTCAAATCATCTAGATGTTGATGCCTCCCATGATAGGTTCTTAAAGGATGCTCATTCTTGGTGGTACTTCCATGGACAATACTTCCAAAATTTGCAGCCCCTTGCAATCAAAATTTTATCACAAGTTTAATAAATTTTCATATTTTAGTTTTAGAAGTTTCATAATTTCATTCATAATTTTTTAATTGTTTACTTTGTCTTCATAGGTTGCTAGTTCATCCGCATCTAAGAGGAATTGGAGCACATATTCTTTCATCTACTTAGTAAAGCACAATAAATTTCTGTCAAAAAAAGAGAACTTAGTATATGTGCATTCCAACTTGCGTCTCCTTTCACACAAACAACCTAACTACAAGGAAGGGGAGACGAAGTTGTGGGATATAGTGCCAGAGGATACTGACTTGGATGCTTGCAGTTCCCAACATATTGCATATGAGGATTCGGATATCCAATATGAGCATGGGCACAATAGTAGTGCTAGTGATGGTGCCATTGGCACTACTTGTGATTCATCTAGTCTTCCTACTTCATCTAATGTCAATGTTGACATTGATATGGATGATATAGAGAATCCATATGATGATTAAAAGTGTTGTAATATTGAACTTGAAGTTTGAACAATGAATATTTATCATGCATGTTTTAAATGACATTCAAGTTTATGGTGGTTTTGTTGTTTATATGATGTTATCGGTTATGTGATATTCTAATCCTAATTCATGCTTCTAGGCTGCATATATATATATTTTATTTTTTTTTACATGCTTTTGTAATTTGTACTAACGAACCCAAGACGAACCGAACCCACCCCCCAAAAAATTTTGCCGAACCAGCGAACCGAACCCGAACCCGAACCCGAACCCAAACCCGAACTGGCTACTTAGCTTATAGTTAGCCATTGAGATTACTCTCTATTTACAGATTTTATGTTTTTTGTGCATAAACATACGCTAAAACCATAAGTTCAGTTCAAAGCCAACGAAGTTAAACAAGCGCATAGCCAACAAAGCCAACGAAGTTAAGCAAGTGCATAGCAAATAAGACATCAAGTGCTGTCAATGGAAATGGATGATAAATATTTCTTTAGATTGATGCCAATAGCAAACCAGTAACTAGTTCACGCGAAAATAGAAAGGAAAATCTCGCCAAATAAGAAGGAAAAATCGCGGGTGTCTGATAACAAACAAAAATGAGGGTTTTATAAGCCAAAAACGCATCCGAAATGCAACAAAAATGGCTCGAAATTCGTGCAAAAAGAGGAAAAAAATGTGTGCAAAATGCGTCTAGGGTTTTTTCGTGATTAATCAGGGGTTTTTTGCGCAATTAACTTGCAAAAAATTGGCGAGTAATCTTCCCTTTCTGGTGGCGAGTTAAAGCAGAAGTTACTGGCCATGGAAAAATTTCTGTGATTACTCGACTATGTAAACAGGTGGTCACACTATGCTTACAAACTTTCAATGAACAAAGACAAATGCAACAAACACGTTACTCATTGAGTTACACCCAATGAATATGTACTAGGACACACTCAATAGTTCATACCGTAGTTAGAAAATTTGTGATTTGGCAAAACTCGGCAAATCCAATTTTAACTTGGACTTGGTGACTTGGCAAAAACTTGATAAAACTTGGTAAATTAAAATATCAAATATAGATATTAGGTGGCTCACTGAGTTAGGTATATATTATACAGGTCTGTTATCTTGCTGCAAGTAGTAGATCAGTGAAATAGGGCCAACCAACTTGATGTCATCTATGACTGCGCCAACAATGAACCGAGCTCATCACTTGTCATATGATAATATTTGTTGTAGAACATAGCACAAGACCTTGAAGAACTTGTCGTGAATGCCATTTGAGCTGTTTTGAAGCCTCCTATGCCCTTGGATTCATATGGAACTTTGATGGTCTCTTTTGCTGTAAAGGCAAAGAATCCAATGTTTGGGCTTAGTTTTCTCAGCATCTGTAAGTTCTCATGAGTCCAAGCCACAGACTCATTGAATATTGGTGAGTACTTGGGGGGAGTCTATAATTGGACTTGTGAGGACTCAACTGCAAGTTTGTATACAATTTACTTGGTCCCTGAAATAACTCACAAGTACTCACAATTTTAGTAGGTGCTTGAGAGTTTTGGTACTATAATTCATACATTTAATCTTGTGTATACAGGGACACACCTGACTTTTCACAACACACAAAAGTGGAAGATCATATTATCTTTCCTAGAGGGTGGATGGCCACACCTCAACAACATGTTACATATCTACTCTTCAATGAGCTAATCTCACTAACAACCACACCTTGTGAATCAAGTTCACAAGCACACACATTTTAAAAACAAAATCTTCCTCATAATCCTTGTGGGAAGGGCTTTCATTGTGTGCAACAAATCCATAGTCTTTGTCTTCACTATCACTCATGAAAAGAGCCTTTTCTTTCTTTTGTTTTTAGTCAATCAGGTCAGTTGGTTTCTGAATACAATCCATTATCACATCCTCATTGCTTGGAGTAGGAACATATATACCTGTTTTTTGATGTTTGTTTTTCATTTTTTGAAGCTACAATAAGCTTGTTTTTCACAACCATTGCATTTTCCTCTTTGAGTTGGTCATTTCTCTTAGCTCATATATTATCTTCATCAATCAAGGAAGGGACCATGTTTTCCAGGCTTGGATCAATCTTGCCCAGTGTAAACACAGTATAAGAGTAGCTAGAGCATTCTATTCAACAAAATTGCTTTGGCATCATCATCTTCTGCTTTGGTTTGGATAACAGCTAACTGGTTTTGCAAGGAACGAAACATACTAATGTGCCACACAACATGTTGACTTCCTCCATCTTTAGCTTGAACAATCTTTGCTTCAAAGTCATTTTTGTACTTATTGCTTGAGAACTGAACAGTCTGTTACGTCCATGCCAGACCACCTTGGAGGTTTTTGTGAGATTTCCATGATCTAGATATGCATCAGATATCTTGAACCCAATATTTGATCACTAATTTTATTGCTTATCAGTATTTGCAGGTTTTTGGTGTTTTTCCACTGACCATATATCATAGGTCTTTTTTGATCAACATTAGTTGCAGCTTGACATGCCATTTATAAAAGTCTCTTCCTTCAAATTTCTCAACGACTTGTTGACGTGGTTTTTGAGACCGCACCAACACAGAATAAAGTTTCCCAATTGATACTCTATCCTCTCTTGAACAAAGTATTCAGCATGCTAAGATTGCGAGTGAGTTCATGCTTTCAACTCCAAGGTTCCGATAATGCGAATAGACTCAGTTGGCTCAATGTGATTTTGCTGGTATTTCAAGGGTGACTTACACAATTGTTCGACAGTTGACAACAGACAGCGGACTAAGGGCTTTCGTGTAATTGAAATGATTTGGCAGGTGAGCACAAGTTTCCTAATTCTAACCTGGAATGAACTGAAATTAAATGAGTGCAGGGATAAGAATATTCTATTCTACCCTAAAGCGTGGGACACGGCGATCAATTCTCACAGAATTCAACCAAGCTCCGTTTTGCCTCACTTCGGACAGCTTCCGCGAAACTGGTGCAATCTTCAGAGGAGTGACTCAAGATGTTCAGATCACGATTCAGCATGAAGACACCACAACGACGCATGCCGACATATAAACCATAATCGAAGTTAAGTTTCACAAAGTTCCAGTTGACCACGCAAGGCGAACCCACCGTCAGCGAGCCCGCTAGTGGTATGGACAAGCGAAGTCTTGTTCAAATCGAGCACCACATTCCACAATTGCTAAGTACTTGCATGAAATGAAATCTACTTTACTTTAAGTTACTTCAAGATGCTACGTGAATTGGAAGGACGAAGAAGCCTCAACAACTACTCACAACAAAGAAGAGATCACCATTAATGAAAAATTCTTTTATTATGAAACCATTCATGACAACTTCTTACAAAGTATCCAAAGGGAAGACTTTCCTTCCTTTTCAATCTAAACTACTCTACTTTCTACTCTATCAATTTCTCTCTACTCCTTCTCTAAGCTCTGCTTCTACTTCTAATTTTAATGAGATACAAATGAGGGGGACTCCCCCTTTTATAGTTGGCCAAGTCCAACAGACGGCTCAGATTACAATCGGCTGGATGGCCCAGATTGTGCCACCTCAGCCCTAAACAAGATTCGCCCTAAAAACCGCCACAAAGGAGAGTGGGGTAATAAATAAGCCATTAATGGCCACCATCTTCTAGAAGATTCCCGTTTGTAGATGCGTTCACACTACTCTTGATCTTCTTCCTGACATTGTTCTTCAACTTCTTCTTTGTCACTTGAGTCATACTAAGTCTCGACACTTAGCCATTTTCTTGCAACTTTTCCTCCTTCATCACTTTAAGTCACCACCGCTTGATCTTGACGTTTCTCCTGCAAAACAAGCAAGGAGAAGAGCATTAGAACACCTCATAATATAAATTCAACTTACTTACTAGGATTTTCACGCTCTAATTTCCAAGCGTTCATCTTCTATTTCCTCTAGCCAACTTTACTTTCTTCATGATTCTTCATGCCTTAGCCAAATTTTCAACCCATCTTCCTCAAGGGCGTATCATCTTTGAGAAATTCATTTCATTAGCTGGGTTATTGACGATTTTGATTTTATTCATTTCTGGCTCAAGAAAATTATCTTCACGAAGAATTTGAGCAAATTCACCTAGGCAGTTCTTTTCAAATTCATCGTCTGGAGGATTTCACCTTGAAAACACATTTTCTTCATTTTGCCTTAGAAAATTTTCAAATTTTCCCTTAGGAAAACTCATCAATCCAGTGCCCATCAAAATCTTCATCCTGAAGGCTGCAGCGAAGCATGGAAGACTTTAAAATCAACTCCTCATCGATAATCTTCAATACCCAGAAGAAAATTTCCTTCAGAATTCGTTGAACTCATGGGTGCACAACGAATGGGTTCATTTAATTTTTCTTGAATTTTGAACCTTAGAAAAAATGATTTTCAACAATTTTAAATCCCATTCTTCACATCTATGAACATCTCTTGTTGCTCTGATTTGAAAATATTTTATCCACCTCGCGAAGCACTCACTGACTTTTCCAATGGCAACTTGCTCGTGCTCTAGGAAATTTCATCACTATTTCAACCTGGGCGTATTTCTCATAAGGAAAATTTCCTTGCCTAAGAAAATTTCTTGAATCACTCAGCACTTGAAAATTTTGCCTTAAAATTTTTTTCAACTTCAAATCATCCTCCTGTGGTGAGAAAATTCATCCACTTCTCTTAGAAAATATTTCTTGAAAGCACATCACACTTAACATATTTTATTTTTCACTTGGCAATTTCCAACGCCTAGCATATTAGCAATATCATCTTATACTTGGCGCATATCCCACTTGAAGGTGAATATTCAACGCCATCTTTGACCTTCTCTTCTTCTTGGTGCATTTGGGAGGGTGAGAGGGATTTTAAATTTTCAATGCCCAAAACATGACCTTTGAGCTCCCCTCTTTTGTCTTTACATGCCCCCATTTGGGCGCATTTGAGCATAGGAGGAGGATGAACTTTCAAACGCCACCAACAAGTGACCTTTCAACTTCCTTGTTTTTGTCCTTACATGCCCTCTTTTGGGCACATTTTGCCATGCATGAAGGATGCAAATCCTTTGACTTCTTTGACCTTTTGTGAACTTGGGCGCATTTCAGCTCTTGAGAAGGATGGGCGCATTTAGCCTAGGGTGGAGGACGAGTTTCTTGCCTTAGAAAGTTTTTTAGCATCTTGCTAGCATGTGGGCGCATTTCAACACACGGGGTGGATGAAACTTGTACTTAGAATATTTTTAAACTTTCTCCTTGAGGGTGGGCACATTTGCCATAGGAGCAGGATGAAAGTTGTTGACTTTCTTTGACTCATTTGCTGCATGGGCGCATTTTGCATAGGCTGTAGGATGAAAGTTGTACTTAGCCATTTTTCTTGATGCCTTCTATAGCTGGGCGCATTTGGGGGGTGGTGGAGGATGAAATTCCACACTTAGAAATTTTTTTAGCATTTTGCTTACATGTGAGAGGGCGCAGTTTAACATGGGAGGTGGCTGAAACTTAACACTTAGAAAATTTTCAAATCAACTCCTCAAGGATGGCGCATTTGGAGGTGGCAGGTGGATTTTCTCAGACTTAGTAATTATTTTCTCGCCCTCGCCAGCTTCTTACTATAAATAGTAAGTCTCTTGATTCTTGCATCTCTGAAGCTCAGATTGATTTGAAATTTTGAACACCGCATCCTTACGACTTCAACAATCTGTTGACACTGCCATTATGAGTTGGCCTGCTAAAAATAGCATATTTCGGGAAGTGTTTTGCTATTTATAGTAACCTCTCGTTTCTGGTACCTCCACAACTCTGTTTGCTCTGAAATTTGAATGAGGCACTCCTCACCACGTGACCTGCCTGCTGACATCGGCACATGCACTTAACTTGCTATTTTTAGCCTGTTTCCAAAATGACTTACTATAAATAGTAAGTGCTTTGTTTGACTTCAAATTTTACCAGCAGATAGCTTGAAGGATGCTGATCGCGGTGGTTTACACTAGTTTTCGAAAATTCTGACTTTTTGCCCTTCTTTTCAGGTCCCGAAGCTGGAAACCCTAATTTGCTCTGCATGCATATCAAATGATCTCTGTTTGTCTTCGTTTCTGTTGCATAGCAATCAGCTCGTGATTCTGAAGTGCTGGGAAGCGGCTGCCGGGATGCACCTGCTAAAAATAGTAAGTTCCTTACTGAGTGATTATCTCCATTTGCATGTCACACCACTGCGAAGCTCTCGAAAAACCCACAAGGAATCATCCGACATGCAAAAGAAACCCTGACATGCAAACCCTAAAAATAGCCTCCGAAGGCTGAACTCTCGTCTCACTTTGCATGTTATACTGTCGCGAAGGTCTTTGAAAACCCAGAAGGAATCTCCAGACATGCATTGAAAAACTCTTCATCTAAGCCCTGAAAATTGCTCCGGAAGCTGGACTGCTAAAAATAGAAAGTTGCCCGTTTCAGCTCAAATTTTGCCAAAGAGTAGCCTGATGTGCTCTGAATGCAGTGTGACTGTCGGATTCTCAAAAATGCTGACGGATTGCGTGGAATTGCACACTTACTAAAAATAGTAAGTACTCAGAATTAGATGAAATTTTAGTGGAAGCTTGCTAGGAGCACACTGACATCAATGTTAGTCTCAAATCTCAATTTACTCACTTCATTTGACCTCAAATTGGCAAGGAAGCTCAAAACCCTAATTTTCAGACTTGGCCAAACTCACTTTTAAAATCAATGGCGGAGACATCCCCGGAAAGGACAGACAACAGAAAGAGAGGGAGAGACAAAACCAAAGCCAAAAGACGAGGAACGGAGCAAAAACTAGGCGGTCCCCATTTTGAATGGGGTGATGTGTGAAAAGGTCACAACATATTGCATCCCCATGGGAAAGTGTTGAAAAACACTTTAAGAATTGAACCTTGATTAATCTTCCTCGAACCATCATATAGAAAGATACTTACTCAAAAGGGGAGAAGAATCCGATATTGGATCAGAACACCTTCATCCAAGACCTTGTGAGTGTGTGCATTCGTTCCATTTCTAAACCATCTTGACTTCCAGAATTGGCTATAGCAAGTTATACAAATATCTTAACTTCAAAAGCATCCTGGACATTGCCTCGCTGCCAGTCAGGCGTCCATAGCCCCGACGAGTTTATTGCTACAATTCTCATGAATATTGCTCCATTGTCGGCCGGGCGTCCATAGCCCCGGTGGAGTTACTCGTATGTTCCCAAAACCAATATTTCACAATATTTCATATTTCATTTACTTTTTCTTTTTGATATTTCTTTGAAGCACATTTACTTTTCTTTTCTTTCGATTTCTCCGTCAATTCCTCAATTGGCTGGCAGGCAATGAAGCCTTCAATGGGTTTGAGAATTGTAGTGGCGCTGAAGCAAGACGTAAAATTTTCACCTGCCACGACCTTTCCCAAGAAACCAAAATGACTTAGAATGGAGATAAATAAGATTTTTAAGGTCTTTAGACTCATGTGTTAAGACACAATAATGGGTTGACCTCCCCAGACGAGTTCAATCGCTAACTGGATGATGACAAGAGGAAAACAACCTTAGTCCTTTTCAAAAATTCGCGCAAATTCCAGTGGAAAGAAACCACGTTGTGAGAGTTAAACCATCATCACCCCCTTCGCCACGGGGAAACCCTAAAATCCTTGCCCATTCCAAACCAAAACCACTTGAGCGGACAACTCAAGGGACGGAAACGCCAAACGAAAAACCCAAAGTGCAACAAACCAAAACCAAAACAAAGGAAAACAGGAAAGCAAACGGGAAAGCAAACCTAATCTAATATATTACAAAGTAGGCTCTCAGAGAGAACCTAGGATTGGAAATAATGCCTGAGGAATTTCCCATTGTCCGGCAATGGGATATCCCCTCCTGTTCTTGTTCGTAACTTAAATGCATCATCTCCCAGGATCTCAGAAGCTTGATAGGGGTCCAACCATGTTTTGTCGATCCATCCGTTCATAACTCTTTGATGCTTAGCCAAACCTTCCAAAGCTTCATTCCTTTTCTCTTCCAAGTGTATTAACTGAGAGAACCTTTCTCTCTTATTAACTCCCCCACATTCTTCCTCTAAAGTGACTTGTTGAATCATCTCCGGGACTTGCTCTGAGGAGGTCTTACCCATGGCACCTGTGTTCTCTGAATGGAAAGCTTCGTGAATAAGTAACAATAAGTCTTTGATGGGGGCACTTTCTGCATCTTGCTTTACACCTTTTAACACAGAATCTCTGAACATCCTTTCACTCCCCTTCTCACTTGAGTCGTTTTCAATCAATACTTCAGTGGAGGCAGGCGTATCTTCTAAAAGCTTTTCTTCTTTCGAGCTCTGCAACATGAGGACTTCTTTCCTAATGGGCTTATATGAACCCAAATCAGTTTCCACGAACAAAACATCACTACTTTCACCACATTCTGTGATCATCAATTTGAGCCGTGGTGTACTTTCAATTTTTATCTGATTTGGAACTCCTCTCCAAGGCAACCACATGTGGGAGAAGTCAGTTGTGATGTATCCATTCAATTTTCTGGCCCAATCTCTACTCAATAGCATGCCATAACCATCTGGTATATCCACAACTGATATGTCGATGCGACTCTGAATTCTGGGATCCGCCGCTAGCTGCATATGGATATTACTTAACTCTCCTACAACTGGAACTTCAGTCTTATCCAGCTGAGTCACTTTCTTGTTGGTCTGGAGCAGAATTATACCTAACGCCTGACATACCTTCAAAGGCATGACATTACTTGATGCACCATAATCGATCAAAGTTCAAACAATTATGCAATAACTTCCCAAAAATTCTAATTGAAACCAGAAATGGGGCTGGCTCGTCCTTCCCTTGATAAAAAACGACTGGCTTCTTCCTTTCATTTGCTGAAGCATTCTTACTTTCATCTTTTCTACTTGATTGAAATTGATTGTCTTGAACAACCTCTTTTGGATTCTGCGTTTGCTCTTGTTTTTACTTCTGCTCCGCAGGAATATTGAACCTTTCTTCTTATCTTCAATCCATGACTTTTCAGGAGCGTTTGAAGAACCTTGTACCATACCTACGAAATTTTGAGGTTGTTGCAGAGCTTCCCAAGTGTCGAATGGTGCATGAGGCACTTCTTCTACCATATTTGTGTTTTGTACTGGACGAGACTGTGTGACAACAGGAGGATTTCTTGGTGCGTTGGTTGTTCCTTGGGATGTACTTCTCGCAACTGGCGTTTCATACAAACTTCCCAGAATTGTATCTCTGACCTCTGAAATCTTCATTAGCTCATGTAAGGGGAGACTAACCTTCATCCTTTTGAATTCTTCTAGCACATAAGAGCCAAGTCTTTTCACGTCTTCTCTAGGAAGACTCTCCTTTTGCCTTTGCTCAGCTTGATGAACCGACTGCTGAATAACTTGTTGTCCTCCTCCGCCTTGCGTTGCATTCTACCGCCTGTACTCTGGAGAATCTCTTGGTAGACCTGGATTATTGCTCGCGTTGGGATGTGGTGGAGTTGTAAAATTATCTGGAGGTACCGATGACGTCAGAGGTTCACGTTGTTGGTGGTAATTCCTCTGATACACTTTAGGAGCTTCACCTCTAGTAGTTTGAAAAGCTTGTACCTCCCCTCTTCCTTCTACCCAAACGCTATTGTTGAGAGGCGGGAAAAACATAACCATCTCTATGAAGAGGCTCCTCTGGTGATGCATACGTGGCGTGAACTTCTGACAGTATTTGAAACTCTGGCATCCCCACGGGAGCGTTTGATGAAGCTGATGGAAATTGGTGATTAACTGCTGGGGGCGTATAACTTTGAAACTCAGGCGAGAAATTGCAATTTTCTATTATCAATGCCTGACCATATCTAGGTGCTGGGACTAATTCATATCCCGTAATTGGAAGGTTTTCTGCGGCCTCCGTTTTCCTTGTTTCACTTTTGAGAATACCAGCCACAACTTGGAATTCGTGGCACTGAAGCTCAGAGTGCTGGTTCGTGTTATGTAACCTACACCATCCTGACGAGGCAGTTTTGGCCATATAAACTCTATCCATAGGACGGTTTTCAGGAGGTGGCGGATTGTCCAACAGCGATGGCACTCCTCCATTGTTGGGACCTGTATTCCAAGACCTTTTTTGAAATCCGCGATGGTTATTTCTATACCCATGACTGTTATCTTGATGGTATCCTTGATGGGTATCCTGATGACTTGGAGGATTATTCTGATATCCTCGGTTAGCACCTTGGTGTGCCTGATAGTTTCGTTGCACAGTTTGCGTCTGATTACTTTGATTTTTGAGGTGAGTCACCTCGGCTGACAGCCTCTTCACTTGTTCTATTAAATCTTTTATTTCATCTTTCTCCTCTAGATTTTTCACTGGCAGTACTGTGTTTTGGAGATAAACAGGCTGTATGACTTGCGTCTGGGAGAAAGGCATCCCAGGATGGAGAACTAATTGACTTGATGGTGCTTGAACTTGATAAGCTAGCTGTGGAATTGCATTTAGCACTGGAACTTGTTGATTCCATGTCGAGCCGAGCGTTGGCACTTGATTATTCACTGTGACTAGGCCAGTATATAATGAGGGTCCAGTTATATTCTGTCCTAAACCCTGACTTATTTCAATAGCTTTAGCATAAGCTTGATTCATGTCTCCTGGAGTGGGGTGAGATCTCACGAACATTGCAGTCAAAGGATCAAGTGCTGAATAGTAGCTTTCTCGAGCGTCAGCAACGACATAAGGAGCGCGTAACCTTGTGAGGGCCTTTTGGAACCTATTGTTGAATGCATGAATGGGCTCTTTGTCTTGTCTTCTCACCTCTGCAAATTGACAATAAAGTTCTATAGGGGTGATTGGTATACCAAACTTTCCGATGAAGGCCTCCCTCATCTGCTCCCATGTTCTTATAGACCCTACTGGTAGGTGAATGAACCAAAAATGAGCCTCTTCTCCCAAAGAATATGGAAATAGGTGGCAAGCCACGTCTGCATACCCAATCTGCCTATTGCGTAGGTGACCTTCAAACATATTGATATGGTCCTCGGCCGTGTAGTTAACATCATTGGCAATGAACTTAGTGCAAAAATTTTCAGGATTCTTTGGCATCTCATGGTAGTCTTGAAACTCTAGTGGAGATGGGTTGGTAACCAACCATGTGGCATCGTTTGGAGCTGGTTGACCTCCTGGTTGACCTCCTGGTTGAGCCATTGCTTGAATTGGCTGTCACCGCTGATATACAATAACTTGGGCTTGTTTTGGCTGAGCAAACCTCAAAGCACTAGGTGGAGTTCTAAACAAAGTTGAAATTTCTTCTCCACTTGTTTCTCCTTCACTTGATTGAATTTCTTCACTTGAACAAACTTCTCTCGAACGAACTTCTTTGTTTGATGAATCTGCTTCGCTTGATTTAGCCTCCTTACTTGAATGACTTTCTTTCTTCTTCCTTGGTCTCGTAGGTAGCTCTAACTCCACAAAATCCTTGGATGAACTGGAAGCGGATCTCAAGATTCTCTTCAACTTGTTTGGCGAAAATGAACTAATACTATCCAGGATGTACTGCTTCTTCTATTGGCTGCGCGCGAGATTCTTCAATCCTGAAAGAACACCATCTTGACTCATGATAATTTTCTCCAATGGAACTTTTTGTACTTCAAACCCTTTCTACTTCAACACAACTGTATGCTGTAGTTGTTAGTGCCCTCCTTCTAGCGCCAATTCTGTTGACGTGGTTTTTGAGACCGCACCAACACAGAATAAAGTTTCCCAACGGATACTCTATCCTTTCTTGAACAAAGTATTCAGCATGCTAAGATTGCGAGTGAGTTCATGCTTTCAACTCCAAGGTTCCGATAATGCGAATAGACTCAGTTGGCTCAATGTGATTTTGCTGGTATTTCAAGGGGGACTTACACAATTGTTCGACAGTTGACAATAGATAGCGGACTAAGGGCTTTCGTGTAATTGAAATGATTTGGCAAGTGAGCACAAGTTTCCTAATTCTAACCGGGAATGAACTAAAATTAAATGAGTGCAGGGATAAGAATATTCTATTCTACCCTAAAGCGTGGGACATGGCGATCAATTCTCACAGACTTCAACCAAGCTCTGTTTTGCCTCACTTCGAACAGCTTCCGCGGAACTGGTGCAATCTTTAGAGGAGTGACTCAAGATGTTCAGATCACGATTCAGCATGAAGACACCATCACAACGACGCATGCCGACATATAAACCATAATCGAAGTTAAGTTTCACAAAGTTCCAGTTGACCACGCAAGGTGAACCCACCGTCAGCGAGCCCGCTAGTGGTATGGACAAGCGAAGTCTTGTTCAAATCGAGCACCACATTCCACAATTGCTAAGTACTTGCATGAAATGAAATCTACTTTACTTTAAGTTACTTCAAGATGCTACGTGAATTGGAAGGACGAAGAAGCCTCAACAACTACTCACAACAAAGAAGAGATCACCATTAATGAAAAATTCTTTTATTATGAAACCATTCATGACAACTTCTTACAAAGTATCCAAAGGGAAGACTTTCCTTCCTTTTCAATCTAAACTACTCTACTTTCTACTCTATCAATTTCTCTCTACTCCTTCTCTAAGCTCTGCTTCTACTTCTAATTTTAATGAGATACAAATGAGGGGGACTCCCCCTTTTATAGTTGGCCAAGTCCAACAGACGGCTCAGATTACAATCGGCTGGATGGCCCAGATTGTGCCACCTCAGCCCTAAACAAGATTCGCCCTAAAAACCGCCACAAAGGAGAGTGGGGTAATAAATAAGCCATTAATGGCCACCATCTTCTAGAAGATTCCCGTTTGTAGATGCGTTCACACTACTCTTGATCTTCTTCCTGACATTGTTCTTCAACTTCTTCTTTGTCACTTGAGTCATACTAAGTCTCGACACTTAGCCATTTTCTTGCAACTTTTCCTCCTTCATCACTTTAAGTCACCACCGCTTGATCTTGACGTTTCTCCTGCAAAACAAGCAAGGAGAAGAGCATTAGAACACCTCATAATATAAATTCAACTTACTTACTAGGATTTTCACGCTCTAATTTCCAAGCGTTCATCTTCTATTTCCTCTAGCCAACTTTACTTTCTTCATGATTCTTCATGCCTTAGCCAAATTTTCAACCCATCTTCCTCAAGGGCGTATCATCTTTGAGAAATTCATTTCATTAGCTGGGTTATTGACGATTTTGATTTTATTCATTTCTGGCTCAAGAAAATTATCTTCACGAAGAATTTGAGCAAATTCACCTAGGCAGTTCTTTTCAAATTCATCGTCTGGAGGATTTCACCTTGAAAACACATTTTCTTCATTTTGCCTTAGAAAATTTTCAAATTTTCCCTTAGGAAAACTCATCAATCCAGTGCCCATCAAAATCTTCATCCTGAAGGCTGCAGCGAAGCATGGAAGACTTTAAAATCAACTCCTCATCGATAATCTTCAATACCCAGAAGAAAATTTCCTTCAGAATTCGTTGAACTCATGGGTGCACAACGAATGGGTTCATTTAATTTTTCTTGAATTTTGAACCTTAGAAAAAATGATTTTCAACAATTTTAAATCCCATTCTTCACATCTATGAACATCTCTTGTTGCTCTGATTTGAAAATATTTTATCCACCTCGCGAAGCACTCACTGACTTTTCCAATTTGCTCGTGCTCTAGGAAATTTCATCACTATTTCAACCTGGGCGTATTTCTCATAAGGAAAATTTCCTTGCCTAGAAAATTTCTTGAATCACTCAGCACTTGAAAATTTTGCCTTAAAATTTTTTTCAACTTCAAATCATCCTCCTGTGGTGAGAAAATTCATCCACTTCTCTTAGAAAATATTTCTTGAAAGCACATCACACTTAACATATTTTATTTTTCACTTGGCAATTTCCAACGCCTAGCATATTAGCAATATCATCTTATACTTGGCGCATATCCCACTTGAAGGTGAATATTCAACGCCATCTTTGACCTTCTCTTCTTCTTGGCGCATTTGAGAGGGTGAGAGGGATTTTAAATTTTCAATGCCCAACACATGACCTTTGAGCTCCCCTCTTTTGTCTTTACATGCCCTCATTTGGGCGCATTTGAGCATAGGAGGAGGATGAACTTTCAAACGCCACCAACAAGTGACCTTTCAACTTCCTTGTTTTTTTCCTTACATGCCCTCTTTTGGGCGCATTTTGGCATGCATGAAGGATGAAAATCCTTTGACTTGTTTGACCTTTTGTGAACTTGGGCGCATTTCAACTCTTGAGAAGGATGGGCGCATTTAGCCTAGGGTGGAGGACGAGTTTCTTGCCTTAGAAAGTTTTTTAGCATCTTGCTAGCATGTGGGCGCATTTCAACACAAGGGGTGGATGAAACTTGTACTTAGAATATTTTTAAACTTTCTCCTTGAGGGTGGGCACATTTGCCATAGGAGCAGGATGAAAGTTGTTGACTTTCTTTGACTCATTTGCTGCATGGGCGCATTTTGCATAGGCTGCAGGATGAAAGTTGTACTTAGCCATTTTTCTTGATGCCTTCTATAGCTGGGCGCATTTGGGGGGTGGTGGAGGATGAAATTCCACACTTAGAATTTTTTTTAGCATTTTGCTTACATGTGAGAGGGCGCAGTTTAACATGGGAGGTGGCTGAAACTTAACACTTAGAAAATTTTCAAATCAACTCCTCAAGGATGGCGCATTTGGAGGTGGCAGGTGGATTTTCTCAGACTTAGTAATTTTTTTCTTGCCCTCGCCAGCTTCTTACTATAAATAGTAAGTCTCTTGATTCTTGCATCTCTGAAGCTCAGATTGATTTGAAATTTTGAACACCGGATCCTTACGACTTCAACAATCGTTGACACTGCCATTATGAGTTGACCTGCTAAAAATAGCATATTTCGGAAGTGTTTTGCTATTTATAGTAACCTCTCGTTTCTGGTACCTCCACAACTCTGTTTGCTCTGAAATTTGAATGAGGCACTCCTCACCACGTGACCGCCTGACTGACATCGGCACATGCACTTAACTTGCTATTTTTAGCCTGTTTCCAAAATGACTTACTATAAATAGTAAGTGCTTTGTTTGACTTCAAATTTTACCAGCAGATAGCTTGAAGGATCTGATCGCGGTGGTTTACACGGTTTTTGAAAATTTTGACTTTTTGCCCTTCTTTTCGGGTCCCGGTGGAAACCCTAATTTGCTCTCATGCATATCAAATGATCTCTGTTTGTCTTCGTTTCATTGCATAGCGATCAACTGTTGATTCCAGTGCTAGGAAGCGGTACGGGATGCACCTGCTAGTAAGTTACTAAGTGATTATCTCCATTTGCATGTCACACCAACTGAAGCTCGAAAACCCACAAGGAATCATCCACATGCAAAAGAAACCCCTCACATGCAACCCTAAAAATAGCCTCCAAGCTTTGAACTCAAATTTGTCGTCCTCACTTTGCATGTTATCATCACGAAGGTCTCTGAAAACCCAGAAGGAATCTCAAACATGTTTGAAAACTCTTCATCTAAGCTCTGAAAATTGCTCCGGAAGCTGGACTGCTAAAAATAGAAAGTTGTCTGTTTCAGCTCAAATTTTGCCAAAGAGTAGCCTGATGTGCTCTGAATGCAGTGTGACTGTCGGATTCTAAAAAATGCTGACGGATTGCCTGGAATTGCACACTTACTAAAAATAGTAAGTACCCGGAATTAGATGAAATTTTAGTGGAAGCTTGCTGGGAGCACACTGACATCAATGTTAGTCTCAAATCTCAATTTACTCACTTCATTTGACCTCAAATTGGCAAGGAAGCTCAAAACCCTAATTTTCAGACTTGGCCAAACTCACGTTTAAACTCAATGGCGGAGACATCCCCGGAAAGGACAGACAGCAGAAAGAGAGGGAGAGACAAAACCAGAGCCAAAAGACGAGGAACGGACCAAAAACTAGGGGGTCCCCATTTTGAATGGGGTGATGTGTGAAAAGGTCACAACACGACTGCCTTACCCATGAGCAAGAGACAACAAATTCTCCTCCGTTAATAAAAAAGAATGTTGAGTAGCATGGTGACCAACACTGCACTCTTTGGCAGGAAAACAAGTTTAGCTTCCACCTCGAACAAGATGAACTGAAAACCTTCTTCCAAATAAGTTTATATAGTTATTTCATAATCTGGAAAAGTTTTATTAGAAACCACATCCTAGACAATTAGATAAGGAACTACTCCAGTGTGTTAGAGATAATTAAAATAACTTTCTAAGGTTTACTGTATAAACTTTATATTCCTTACCTTAAATTTTTATAAAACCCAATAAGATTTAAAAAACATACCAATTTTAAAAAATGGTGCTTATCTATGGCAGTAATGTTCCCCGCAGTAGATAGACAGCCATCATCTGCATCCATTTGCACAACACCACCACTGTTTTTTAGTGTCTGCTCAGATGTGTTTTTTGCGCCACTTTTTTCCAGTGGAACCTCACCTTTTCCATTATATAAATATTTTTCAAAACAAATCTGGGCATCCTTGCTCCTGATTTCTGTTGCACCATTGAACTGAGCAAGGTGTTGAACATGGATCAGCCAGGCACATGAACTTTTCCTTGGTCAAAGCTGAAATAGAACAGCAAGAACACTGGATAAAGTGGACATTGGAAGCTCAAACAAAAGCTGCAAGTGGAGAGCAGACAACAGATAATTTTCCAGGTCCTGGGAACAACAATAAAAGTGTTTATTCCAGGCCAAGCTATGTGCTGCAGACTGCTTCTCCTAGGTGCATTTTCTTTCACTACTGCACCACAGCTTCTCTGCATCCTTTGTCTCTGTAAAGGAGTCTCTATGTATCACTAGTTGCGCATTTGGTAGACTTGTAAAAGAGTAGCTAATGAAAAGTCTGGTGCTTCATGGGAATTCAATGCATAAATGAATTGCCTCAAGACAAGCATGTGTGCTCCAGACTGCCATGACTTTTTCTTACACCTACTCTGATACCATATGTTAGACAACTTTTACACATATAAGCATGCTATATTATTCATAATTTAGAAGAGTTAATAGGTATATGGGGTCCAATAAATTAAGATAAATTTCTTATGTTCTCCAATTATCTCGAACAAAAGCTATTACAATCCAATAATATATTAAGTTTAACTTGTTTAAATAATACTACCATATAAACCTATTCAATATTGACCTCCTAACAACTTTTATGCGCTGTGTACATTATGGTGTAATATTTATTTTTCCTAACATCAGAATACAATTGTTCCCAGAGAGAGCTATCATCCATTTTCAGTCATAATCTCTTTGACAAAGGTATGGATAGTTATAGATGGACACATTTTAATACAGTTCAGGGTAATGCAGGGCTTCTTCCAGGGGGTGCTCAGAATGAACGGGCAGTAGATTCTAACTCAGTGTACAATGCCATTTTGGAGACAGCAAGCAATGTGAAGAACAGCAAGCAGATGTTAGAGAATGTAGTTGTGCATAAACTCTGATGAAACTATGTCTGAAGCCTCAATGCTCAGATTTAACCAATATTCCTCAACCATATTTTAGGTATGGTGGAGTTTTCCTGAGGCCTGTAGAATCCTTTATAGAGAGGAGGGTTCAAGACATGATTGCAGATGTGTCAAGTATTTTCGAGAGGCTTGAGGATCCCTGTCCTAATATATGCCTTCTGCTCTTGTGGATTTTTAGAGACCTGGTCTTGGAGCACAGGCCTGTTTCTGCTTGAAGTACTCATAGCTATGTTGTAAATGGTTCCAAGCTTTGTTTATTGATACTTATTACTTTGAGAATGCCTTTTATGCATCCAAAACCTCTTAGTAACATATTTTGAATCCATTGGTTCTCCTTGCATGAAGTGTACTTTTTGTTCTGATCTTACACTTTTTTAGTTTCCAGCTTGGTTTTGAATCCATTGGTTCTCCTTGTATTCTAGGAGGAACTCTTTCTTTAGTTGAACCTGGTTTTTATGCTGGTTTTCATGTAGACTCTTAAGTTGCTCTATCTTTGATCACTTTCTACTCCAATATAAAAACAGATAGATTAACATACTCTCTTATTAGAAAATAATGATATCTTTTCTTTGTGGCTGAAGAAGAAGAGATAAACTTACCTATGTAACCACTGCTGCAGTGAGAATTTGTCTCCTCCCAATGCTCTGGAAGCTATTTCACAAGCAAATACAAACTAGGGCATCCAATGATAAATTTGGCAAAAAAACAACAGGTGTTCCCATGGCTTTATAGAAAGACCTCATCTTTTTAAGAACCAAGATTCCCTTCAAAAACTGCTGATCTATCTTCTTGAAGAGATAAAAGTAACTTTTCGGCCAAGTTTTATTTTGAAGCTCTCTCTGATAGGCCAGTTCTTAGCTTCCTGTGCACGGAGGTCCTTTTCCTTAGCCCAAGTTCAGTTAAATTTATAGATTAATGCTTTGCATTAGAGGATATCTGCTTCTGAATAGATTCCTCTTGGATTGGTTTTATCACTGCTCTGTACTTTGCTGGTTTGAAACATTCATTTGATTGAAGAGATCTTCCTTTATACCATGTCTTTAGGGTTTGGGAAATAACTCATAACTCTAAGCCTCCATCTGTACTCCTAATCATTTCTACAAAGGCAACCCTCTTAGTGTTAGGGAGGCTTCTGCTTATGTTCATGGTAACTAAGGCAGGATGAAGTCAGGTTGCTCAAGGGTTGAAATAAAGGCAGGGAAGGTTCTGTTTGTCAATTTGCTTTTCCCTGCTTCTATGTAGCTCAGGATCAATTAATTTTTAGTCTCATTTGAATTATTGGTTTTGGTCTGCATTTTCATTTTGTATCTTTAGTGTTAACCTGGTCTTACAGTTGGAGGCAGACCATTGTAAAAATGCATTTGTTGTGCACTCGTCTATGTTTTACCAAGTCTCTAAGTTGAATCTTCTGTGTCCTGTGGATGGAGATGTTATTCCGTCTAACCATATTGTTAATATCATAATATGGTACTCAAGGGCAGTGCTAATTAGAGTTAGGGTGTTACCATCACAAAATGTTTGTAGCCATTTGTGCATATAATTTGATGGGTTCTTTTCTTTCTCCGTGGCTACTCTCTATGGCAGCTTCTTCATGATAGATTCTTCTTTTTAGAGACCCATGCGCTAATAAGCTATTATTTTATGATTATTTGTAGTTATTTAAACTTATTTTATTTGTTGCTTCTATTTCTTTAACCCATGACCCCTTTATTAAAATATTTTATATCCTCATTGGGAAAATAAGAATAGGACCTACATAAGCTAAATTATTTAAAACTGGACATTACAATCTTCCCCTAGTGAAACCAGACTGAAATTCAGAATTTTGGATGCAACTAATAATTATCTTAGTTATGATCTTCTGATAAATATAAAAAAGGGATCTTATGATCTTTTTCTAATCTCAGGCTGTGATTGCTTTGGTTTATCTTAAAAGTGTGGTCGGACAGGATGAATTTTTTGTGACTTGCATAACTAGAATTCTATTGCAGATAATCCATTTTATAAACTGCCAAAATTTCTAATGGAGTTGGGTTAGAAAACCATCAGGCCCAAGGTTGTGTCTGTTCAAAACAGACTTCAGGGATCACCTTCATGAGCTTCCTTGTTTTGCATGGTTGTGATAGTGACAAGAATAATATATGGGTATATGCATAGTTATACAAAAAATCTATTAGAAATTCAAAATAGACATACAGGTATGCGGTAAAGGTGTGCACAGGTTTTGGCCCCTCTGTAAATTTGCTAGTAGTTATAAAAAATAGTTCTACTTATGATCTCTATTTCAGATGGGTCATCATTCCCTACTCCATTGCATCTCCTTTTCACAATACATTTTTATCCTTTCACAATAGTCTATATTTTGATTCCTTCCTTTTATCTGTATCGTTCTGGATTTTTGTCTCTGGAACTGTTCTTCCATGTGCAAAGTTTCACCCCACTTAACCATATGAGTTATACTTGTGGCTATCCCGTACATAAACAAGATAAGATTGTATTTGCTATTTCTACTGAATCTTATTCCCAATATTTTCACGGTTCCAATATCTTAGCTTTTGTTTTGGCATATTTAGCCTTTGGTCTTATATAAGATATGGTATTCTTGAAAGTAACTATTTTCCTTTCATGATTGTTCTGAGTCTGTATGTTGTTTGGTCCTCTGGGCAGCTACTGGACTCTATCTAATCACTGGCCTTTGCTTATAAAGTTCTTATTTTTCAATTGGATCCTTGAATTTGTTGAAGAACCTCCTTTTTAAAACTATTTCTAATGAAGTTTGGTGATTTTGGATCTGCACAGAACATTGACCACTCCTGTGAAGTTTATTAAATGCATTCAATCAATAAAAGACCATGCATTTGTTGCATCAGAGTATCCTGTTATTATAACATTGGAGGATCATCTTACTCCAGAGCTCCAGCACAAATTAGCTAAGGTAACTTGTCCATCTTGTGTTCAAATCGATTATTTTCATGTCTTTTCTTTTACTTGCAAAAAGTTTCAGAATGTAGTTCCAACTTCATTTATAATTTTCAAATAATGCTGTGACAGATGATGACTGAAACCTTTGGAAATATGCTCTTCTACCCAGATTCAAATGACTACAAAGATTTCCCTTCACCGGAAGCTCTGAAACGTCATATAATCATCTCAACTAAACCACCCAAGGAATATCTAGAAAGAAAGCATTCTGCAAATCTTGAAAGTGGGGGCAAAGAGGGAAAAAATACCGGTGAAGAGGAAACATGGGGAGATGAAATCCCAGATTTTGAGAATGTGGATACTGATGAAAAGGTTTTATCCAATTAATCACTTACAGTTGCATGCATTTTGTGAAATTTCATTTGAATTCTGCTTCACTTCCCTTGATCTTTTGCCATATTTTACGTTTTGGCTAATGTTGCTTCTAGGACATACTCTGTGCTGCCTAACAATTGTATTTATGTTTCCAGCTTTCCTCTTGGATTGATAGTTTGAAGTGCTTGGGACTGTAGGATGCACGTGGTGCTGGGTCTATAGAAGAAGATTTGGATGATGACAATGGAGTTCCTCAAGAGAAAATTGAAATTCCAGAGTACAAAAAACTTATTGCCATCCGTGGTGGAAAGGTCAAAGGACTGTCCTCGAAAGATTTACTGAGAGTTGATGATGAATATGTTAAACGTGTCAGTTTAAGTGTACCAAAATTTAAAAAAGTTGCAAAAGCGCATCCAGATCATATTATTAGGTAGGGAAGTATTTGTTTTTATCATCTTCTTTTCTGTTTTATTCTTTTACGTAAGCTCACAGATGCTCGTTGTGGATTTTTTACAATATTTTATGACAGATTTACTCAGAAAAACATATTAAGGATATATCCAAAGAGTACACGTGTCAATTCCTCAAATGGTAACCCCTTTATTGCTTGGACACATGGTGCACAAATGGTCGCATTCAATATGCAGGTTCTTTTTCATTCTTTCCTTTAGTGAGTGCTGGCATTGTTGGCTATGTTGGTCACTAAAAGTTACAATCCCACACAAATGTTTCACACTATTTTATAACCTTTCATTTAGACCTAATCCAGTGAGTTGTCTATGCTTTAGAACTAAAGTATGTAGCCAAAAGCTAGGCTTCCTTTGCTTTGTAATGTTTATTATCAGTTTAGTGATAACATGCAAACATGCTGATTTTGTATTGTCTTTCAAGCTATATCCTAGATGCCATTTTAAAGTTTGTTTCTGCATATGTGGTAAGATAAGATTACTCTTGGGGAAATTCCTGCACTAATATTAATGACATACAAAACTAGGAAGAAAAAAGCATTATTTGCTTTGTCAGTTTCTGAATCAACAGGACAGCCATCTTGATTTCTAAGTCCATTTCCTCTGCTGGCTGCATTTCCAGCTTATGCTCACTGTTTTTGGGTATTCCTGCCTGCCACTTTTAATTGCTGAACATATAATGTTTTTTCATTTTTTGTCATTTTTGCAGGGATATGGAAGAAACCTTTGGTTGGCTCTTGGTTTTTTTCGGGCCAATGGAGGGTGTGGTTATGTCAAAAAGCCTAACTTTTTACTTCTAAATGCAAATGATAATAGTGATGATGGTCAAAATATTTTCAATCCACAGAAATCAAGGCCTGTCAAAAAAACATTAATGGTAAGCCTCGTAGACTCTACGTATCTCATTATTATAAATGCATCTTCCTTGAATACAGTTAAGAGGAAATTGTACTGCTACTTAGCCTTGCTGATCCTTATTTCTTAAGTTCATTTATTAACATGCTTTTAGTATTTGTTTTTTGAATCTAAATCATTTGAATAGTCAAAAGACTAAATGCCTATATAATTGTCCCCAGTTACATCTTCCAAGTCAATCTGAAAAGAATATCTCAAAATCCAATTGTCAATAAGCAGACACAAAATAGGTTTGTCCAATGAAATTGGAGCAAATTGTACTGCTACGCTACGTATCTCATTATTATAAATGCATCTTCCTTGAATACAGTTAAGAGGAAATTGTACTGCTACTTAGCCTTGCTGATCCTTATTTCTTAAGTTCATTTATTAACATGCTTTTAGTATTTGTTTTTTGAATCTAAATCATTTGAATAGTCAAAAGACTAAATGCCTATATAATTGTCCCCAGTTACATCTTCCAAGTCAATCTGAAAAGAATATCTCAAAATCCAATTGTCAATAAGCAGACACAAAATAGGTTTGTCCAATGAAATTGGAGCAAATTGTACTGCTACGCTACGTATCTCATTATTATAAATGCATCTTCCTTGAATACAGTTAAGAGGAAATTGTACTGCTACTTAGCCTTGCTGATCCTTATTTCTTAAGTTCATTTATTAACATGCTTTTAGTATTTGTTTTTTGAATCTAAATCATTTGAATAGTCAAAAGACTAAATGCCTATATAATTGTCCCCAGTTACATCTTCCAAGTCAATCTGAAAAGAATATCTCAAAATCCAATTGTCAATAAGCAGACACAAAATAAGTTTGTCCAATGAAATTGGAGCAAATTGTACTGCTACGCTACGTATCTCATTATTATAAATGCATCTTCCTTGAATACAGTTAAGAGGAAATTGTACTGCTACTTAGCCTTGCTGATCGTTATTTCTTAAGTTCATTTATTAACATGCTTTTAGTATTTGTTTTTTGAATCTAAATCATTTGAATAGTCAAAAGACTAAATGCCTATATAATTGTCCCCAGTTACATCTTCCAAGTCAATCTGAAAAGAATATCTCAAAATCCAATTGTCAATAAGCAGACACAAAATAGGTTTGTCCAATGAAATTGGAGCAAATCTGTCTACTGCTTTCCAGCAGTAATAAGGGTTCATATATGCAATATATACATTTTTGTCATTAATAGATAACCATATAATATTGTACTTTCTGAGATGTCTACTTGCTAAGCATTGGCTTTTGTTATTATTTTCTATTATTGTAAGATTGTTTGTGTATGAAAGTTTATGCTTTGTATGCAAGTGTTTGTTCTTCTGTTTTCACTTCCTCCTCACATGATTGTGGTTTTCTAAAACAGAAGACAGCTTGATGGTAAGTTTTTGATTGGCAATTGCTGTGTCAAAAGGGTACAGTTTATAGTCTATTGCATATGTCACTGGATAGTAATGTCAATTTTTCAACCTCTTAAATTTGCTCAAATTTTTAGTCATTGACATAATCATGACAACTGCAGAATTGGCAATCATGATATCAGCATGCTGCAGCATGTACTGATGTCATGCGTATATATATTATTCAAGGTACATTACTGGTCCATTTTCCAACATAGAGGATTTAGATGGAACTAGAAAACTGAAGTTTGGTGATATTTTGACTAAACAAGATATCATTGCACCTGTGATTACGTGTAAATTGTAATCACTGGTCATTGGGATCATGTACCTCTGGAGATTGTACATAAATCCTACTTCAGTTTAGCTTGAACTTGGGTGCCTTAATAAGCAAGGGATAGCAATTGATCCGTGAGCCTCACTGTCCCAAGATTAATGAAGCCTTGCTATAATCAACTTCTCACATTTTTTCAAGGGAATTATTTGTTATCTTTTAAAATAACAATAGTTAGTGTCAAAATATTAATATGTTTCTGATTCTGCTTATTTTGGTCTTTTTAATATTTCAAAAAGACTATATTGGGCTATAAAAATCCTGATTAATGGGTGGTGACCTCAGCCCCCACACAGGCAGTTCATGATCCATGGATAAAGGTCTTGAATCAGAGGCATTCAAATTCCATTTTAGATCTTTAAAACAAGAATTACTGTTTGCTTCCCCAGTTGCAGAGAAATATGGTACAATCTTAATATTGCATTCAATTTGGTGTACCGGATATCTAAATTTTTGTTGCATTTGGCAAAGAGGAGGCCAAGTTCTTCCCCCCCAGTTTTTCTTCCAAGTCCACTGACTAAGAGGAGTTGTATCCCAGATCTTTTGAACCCAAGGACATTAAAAAAAAGGCAGGCGCCAGTCTTTAAATTTCTCTTACAAAGAATGCTTCTCTGTGGACCAAAAATTCTTCCCTTTTTGCCAATTCAGTTGTCAACAACTTTTAGTAGAGGAGCTACCAGGGGAACAAATTCAGTTTAGGGAGATGTTGAGTGTTCCAAATCCTAGAAACTTTGTGTCAGGAAAAGGGTAATTGGAGACCTCAGCTAGACTTTTGGAACCCTTTTAAACTTTGTAGATACAATCATCCTAGACATTTTCCTAGATTAAAGATATGCCACCTATCTAAATCTGGTCCGTCACAAGTTCAGATTTGCCATCCAAGAATCTGTCATGCCCCGTCAAACTAAAGATCAGATCACTGCCTATATCCTAGGCTAAGGAATTAAATTAACAAAAGGGGTCAATTATTATTGTGATGTCACTTTTCCTCCAAAGTTATTTAAGTGTTAGCAGTGGATTTAGTGGATTAAACATTAGAATAAAGATAATTAAAAAGCTACAATATTATTAAAATGGATGTGAATAACCAGTGCAAAAGATAATATGTGATAGTTTATTAAGAAATTCCAAAATAGATAGTTAACATGATAAATTGAATACACATCCATATAATTCATATACATTAACACCAAAATCATATATATATATACTATTCTCAATATAATTTAGAATCACTGGTTTTAATACTTATTTGAATAATAACACTTGGAAAAGCCTCACCCTAGGAAGATGTCAGTGGTATTTATCTCTTGCCATGGAGCAGTCTGGGAGAAATAAGTGGACTTCGCTGCTCTACACAAGTGTTGGTTCCACTGGAACAATGCTCAACACCGTGCAATGCCCATGCCCTAGTTAGGACCGTCCTGAGTGCACCTTTGTACCCCAGGTTGGACACACACATAAGATGTGCCCCCTTCTCCATCTTGTCCATAGCTCACCAACCACTTCCTTCTTCCTTAAATGTTCTCCATGCTTGAATGTTTTCCATGTCTCACACAAATGCTTTATATAAGTCTTAAGTGGTGGTTTCCAAACCATCACACCCTTTCACAAAGGTTGCCTCTAATAATTATTTAAATAAATAATTATTCTTCCCCCTTTTTAAAAGGTATTTATACATATTCATTATTAACATCTCTTTTGCCAAAGTATCATAACATCGTTTATTTTTCTATCTCCCTTTTTAATTTTTCAAAGGGTTATTTCATAACTTTCTCTTCTCTTGGGCAAAAAGTCACATAACAAATATTAGACAAAAGAATGTCATGGGCGGCGACTCTACAAAGCATATAATTACCAATAAAAAGGTTTTAAGGCAGCGGTTGGTTGTGAAGGGATGTATCCCTTACCAAGGTAAGGATGTTAATGAAAAGATGTGACTATTCACCCCCCTCCATGAAGGATATATAAAGGAGGGTGAATCATTTGTGAGAGGCATCAATCAGGCAGATTGAAAAAAAAGAGAAATAAGAATTGGAAATTATAAGAACTCTATTGGAATAATTATTATTTCTAGCAAGAAGATTATTGGGAAGTAAGTTTTAAATATAATTAGGAATAACTATAACTATAACTATATATATGATCATGCAATAGTGATACTTGCAGAAATTATTGATCATTTTGAGTAATCTAGATGCTTCCTTTGTTATAAATATGTAATAATATATTCATATGATAGTCCATTTGGAATTTAGGAGAAATAGTTTGCAAATAGGACGGATGGCCAGCCTTTCGGGTTCACGAGAGATGAAAGACGACCAACCTTCACACTCTTATCAAGTACACCACCCAGAGATGGAATGGGTGACCAACCTTCCATGCTCATGGGTTGGGGGGTGGAATGGACCAAAAATCCTTTTGTGCTTTTGGGCTTGATCAAGGAGGACAGCCAGCCTCCAAGGTGAACTGAGGAATGGAAGGGTGATCCACCTTCCATGCTCTCGCAATACAAGGGCGACCAACCTTGAGATTGCGGTGTGCAAATGTTTCAATCGAATTCCTAATGAGACTATTATAGGAATATTGGAATGGCCATTGCTTTAATTGGATTTCAATATGAATATTGTTTATATGATATCATTATACCTACTAATGTTAGTAAGAATAGATGTTATCATGGCTTATGATTTAATGTCAATTTCCAGTGACTAATATTGTGTGTAGGACCTAAACCAAGATTTATCTTATAAAGGGCTTTTCAATTGGTAAATTTATACTCTTAAATGTATTACGTTTCTTACTTTAATTGGAATTGTGGTTTTAGGGAAAAAACTAGGAATATTCCCAAAGGGGACATTACAGAATCATAGCTAGTGATCAAACATTCCAACAAATTCCAATCTTAGTATTACTTTTGTAATTTGGGATCAGGTTGAAAAGAAGGAGAATCATTCCAGAAGTGCTTGATCTTGGTAAGAATCAGGTGAATCGATATCCTAGTCCTTGAAATTCATTGATTTGAATGTTTGATTTAATACCCCAAAGATTTCAGTTTCACATCTCAACATTCTCATCATTTCCTATTTTCCAGGATACCCTCTTATTGACCAGTTTGTATCCCTTCAGTAGTTTGTCCCAAATAGGGGAGCCTTCATGGGAAGTAAGGCCATTTAGAGCTCTTTTGGGTTCTAGCTTTAATTATACTTGCCAAGAATGATTTTGTGCCAAAGATGGTTCTGAGTCTCTCAACCTTTAAACTAACTTTTTTGCCAAAGCTTGACTAACTTTGGGAAGTAATCTAATGCCAAGCCCACCATCCTTCTAGGCTCTAGGTGTTGTATACTCAATCCCACTTAACCAAGGTGAATCTTTTTCTTTCCAACTTACTTCATCCTCATAAAATGACTCTCATAGTCTACAATATTTCCATAAGATTTATTTTGGAGACTGAAAGACCAAGTAGATGTATATGGGAATGGAGCTCAACACAAATTTCATGAGTAGTTCTTCTTGCTTGAAATGATAATTGATATTTGATATTCGTTATTCTATATTTACAAAAGGAGAGGAATACTCCTTGTATAGAAAATTACAAGACGATGTTTCTAAAAAGAAACCAGTTGATGTGTTTTTAAGTGACCTATGAATAATAAAGTTGCCAGCGCTTCCTATTCTCTCTTTGATCAAAGTATTCCGCACGCTAAGATTGCAAGAAAGTTCGTGCGTTCAACTCCAAGGTTCTTTTAATGCGAATAGGCTCAGTTTGGCTTGATGTGATTTGCTGGTATTTCAAGGGGACTTACGGAATTGTTCGGCAGCGGAGAAAGGAATTCAAATGCTTGAAAGATTTGTCTATAAAGCGCGGGTTTCCTATTCTAATCAAAAAGTACTGAATTTAAATGGGTTGCAGGGTTAAGGAGATTCTAATCTACTTTAGGGTGTGGGATATGGAGCTCAACTTCAGCAAACTTCTAACCGGACTTCGCTTTGCCTCGCATCGGACAGCTTCCACGGAGTCGGTGCAATCTTCAAGGGAGATGACTAAAGATGTTCAAACCACCACTTGACATGAAGATACCATCACAACGACGCATACCATCATTCAAACTATGATTGAAGTTAAGTACATGATATTCCAGTTGACCACACAAGGCGCATTCACCATCAGCAAATACACTAGTGGTATGGATAGATGAAGTTGCTTAGATCAAACACCACATTCCACAGTTACTACATCTACTTGCATGAAATGAAACTTATTCTACTTTAAGTCACTACTTGAATCAGAAGAACGAAGAAACCTTGCTAGCTACTCACAACAAAGAGAAGTTCACCATCAATGAAAAACTCTTTTATTGAGAGAGTGTTCACAACAATTTCTTACAAAGTTTTCAAAGGGAAAACTTTCCCTCTTCTTCAAACTACACTATCAATCTATACTAAGCTACTTCTAAGTTGTTCCTCTACTCTAATTCTACTCTGATCTTCTCTACTGTCTACTGAGTTACAAATGAGGGGGACTCCCCCTTTATATAGCTAGCCAAGTCCCAAAAGACGGCTAGGGTTACAATCAATAGAGTGGCTAAAATCGTGCCACCTCAGCCCTAACCCTAAAAACTGCCAGAATAGGGAGTGGTACATTAAATGAATCAAAGATTCCCACTCACTCCCAAAAATAGTAAAGGTAATAAATGCCCACAATCAGTCTTCTAGAAGATTCCGCTTGTAAACGCATTCACACTATTCTTGATCTTCTTTCTTGGCGTTGCTCTTCAACTTCTTTGTTACTTGAGCTAACCTTAGCCAATTTCTTGCAACTTTTTCTTCCTTCATGTTGAAGCTTCGTGGCAATTTTCCTCTAGTATCATCGTCTTCACCACTTCAGATCGCCGTGCTTTCTGACACCGACGATTCCTCTATACAAAACAAGGAGAAGAGCATCGAGCATAATATAATCTTAACTTACTTGCGATTTTCATTAATATACGCGCTTCTTCGCGATTCTTCTTCATGCCTTGTAATTTTTCAACCTACATCTTCCTCCAGTATCTTCTTTGACAATATTAATTTCGCGCATCTTCCAAGAAATTCATTTCCTGTGGAGCTCTGACAGCAGTTTTATTCATCTCTGACTCCAGCTATCTTCACGAAGAATTTGAAACAAAATTCACCTAAGGCAGTTCCTTTCAAATTCATCGTCTGGAGAATTTCACCTTGAAAACACATTTTCTTCATTTGCCTTAGAAATTTTTAAAATTTCCCTTAGGAAAATTCATCAACCTGGTGCCCATTTAAAATTTTTATCTCGGGATTCTCGGCAAGCTGTGGAGGACCTTAAAATCCATTCCTCAACAGAAATCATCAATACCCAGAAGAAAATTTCCATCAGAACACGTCAAACTCATGGGTGCACAACGAACGGGTTCATTTGATTTTCTTGAATTTTGAACTTTAGAAAATTATTTCCCTGTGAAATTTAAATCCGTTTTTCACATCTATGAAAATCCTGTTGTTCTGGCTTGAAAATATTTTTAAATCCATCCTGCAATGCCAGCATCTTCTGACCTCATCACTGGTGACTTCACTCGGACTACAGGAAAATTCACCATCTCACCAGACTTAGGCGTTTCTTTAAGGGAGAAAATATTTTGTGCCTTAGAAAATTTTTTAAATCATCCTGAAAAACTTGCCTTAGGAAATTTTACTCAACTCTGTCAACTTTGCCTGTGAAAATATCAACTTCACTCAAAAAAAAATTCATGAAGGCGCCTAGCATATTTTATTTCTCACTCACCATTTGCATTTTATGTTTGCCCAGCATCACCTTATGTCTTAGGCGCGTTTGGCTCTTCATGAGGAATATCCAACTTGTCTAGCAATATTTTTGTTCAAATCTCCACCTTATACACTTGGGCGCATATTATACTTGTGAAAGAATAACATTTCTAACGCCTAGGCACTACCTTCACAAATCATCTTGCAATATTTTCTAACATGTATCACCTTGGGCGCATATCACTTGAAGAGGGGATTTTTTTATTTATTTTTTTTAAATCATGCCTTAGCATATTATCTTCACCACGCCTAACATCTTGTTTTCACACTTCACACACCTTAGGGAAATTCTCCAACATCCACCACCTTGGGCGCATTTAGCACTTGAAGAGGGATGACGCCTAGCATTTACCAAGCTTTTACCATGCTTTGAAGTATCTTTCACCTTATTCACCACCTTGCATTCACTTTTTACACCACAACTTGGGCGCATTTGAGCTAGGGAAGAGGATGACTCTTCAACTTCACCTTTTTCGTCTTCACATGCTCTGTTTTGGGCACATTTTCATGTAGGTGAGGGATGAACTTCTTGACTTGTTGACCCTCTTCTCCCTTGGGTGCATTTTGGCCTTGCTGGTGGATGAAACTCATTGACCACTTTGACTTCTTTGTCTTTTGGGCGCATTTCACCCTTGCTACAGGATGGGCGCATTTAGAGGGGTGAGGAGGACAAATTTCATACTTAGAAAAAATTTCCAACCTTCTTCAAGTTGGGCGCATTTTGCCCTAGCTACTGGACGAGTTTTGTTGACTTTTCTTTGACTTTCTTCTACTTGGCGCATTTAGCCCCTGATGAAGGACGAACTTCATACTTAGAATTTTTTTGAACATGCTACTTCTTTGGGCTGGGCGCATTTTGCTATGTGTGAAGGATGAAGCTAATCACTTAGATTTTATTCCATGTCATCAAGGCGCATTTTTCCTAGGAAGCGGGATGAAGCTTGCCTTAGAAAATTTTCTTGAAGTCATCCATTTTAA
>VDFB02358893.1:0-11390 GCA_007258455.2 Sequoia sempervirens
TTTGGAAATTTCCCTCCTTCCTTGCTTTATTTTGTGTCCTCCTTGTCATTGGTTCTTAACTTTGACTTCACATAATTTTAGAAGTATCCCTCCTTGGAGGTTTCTTACATTTTTTATTCGACATAGATATGTTTTCATGTCATCAAATCTCTAAATAATTATATAGTAAAGATCTAAAATTTCTTCCATTTTTGCATGATAAATTATGCACACCAATTCACATGTATAAATATGATTTCATTGTACAACTAAAAAATTTAGTGAATTATTTGTACTTAAAGAAGCCATTTTTAGTATGTGAATAGAGCTCAAGCTCATCTTTATTTATTTTGTACATTGCAATTTTATCACTAGCATATATCTGTGTCCCTTTGAATGTCTTCTATTAATTTTTTATTCTTATCTTTAGTATTCTTTGAAAAAAATGAATGAGATTATAAATTAATGTTAGTGTTAAACTTATAATTTCTTCTTAACTACTTTGTCCCACTATAGAGAACTTGCATGTCTCTTATCATGAAATTTGAAATTTTAGATAAATCAATTTATGTCCTCAGATTTAATTAAATTCTATGTCATACTTGATAAATACATGTATTCACAATCAATATACCTTAGCTCTATAGATACACTCTTGTTGGGAAACAACCACACCTATGAGTAAACTTCCCCTTGCCTCAGAAGATAAAGCTCTAGACCCATAAAAACTTAGAAGAATAAATTACTTATTGATGAATTAGTTAATTAATGATAGACTTGATATTTATGAGCTCCATTGAGCACCCTTGTCTAACAATAATCCTAATATATAAATAGAATCTAGTATAATTTTTACTTCAATTAAACTACATGGTTTTCATCATTTACCCATTTTGACACTCATTCTTGAGTTGTTCATAACCTAAATTAGTGGGGACCTTTCCTTCTCTTTTTCCACCTTTATATATGTAATAGAAGACACTCTAAACAACCCCTAACCTCCTATTAACACCCAATTTGAGAAATCAAAGTTATATATCTACATGTGTCTTATTTAAATTCATTCTTTATTCCTTTACCTATAGAAATTAAATGGTTCCTCACCTCATGTGAACACAATCTCTATTTACTAATCTTCTTATTTAATTTTTCCAATATAGATTCAAAGAAGCCTCATTGTTGATATCGTAGCCTTTTGTGAGCTCTCAATTCCCGATCTACATTTTATCCAACTCCTAGTTTAAATGTTGATCTAGTGATTTATTTAAATTTAAATATTAATTCCTTACCTTAATCCATGTGGTTTTATTTATTTTAAATAAATCAATTAATGTATATCATCAAATTTGGCTATAGTTTAAGTATCAAGTGATATCTAGCTAAAAATAAGTTTATGGGGCCTTCTTCCAGGGGATTCACTTAATAAACCAATGACATAGTGCATGAATTCATAGGGTTCTAATAAAACCCCCTAAGTTCATTTCTACCCATTAGAGTTATAATTAGAACTTACCTCCCTATTTTCACTAAGAGGTATCCTATGTACCACATATAGATCTAACTCAAAACTATTTATAATTGAACCATCCCATTTATTAAAGGTTTAACATAAAATACCTAGATGAATTATGACAAATATGTCATCCTCTACAAAGTTTTGATGTAGAATCACTTATACTTGACTCAACATATGAGTTCCCTTTCCATGTACACAAAATGTAATTTAGTGCATCCTTAGATATTTTAGGTATCTTAATTATAGTATACATATTGATCTAAATTATATAGTGGATTTATATTTTAGATATACTTGATGATTCTTCTTGGAAGGGTTACTAAAAGGTGTTCAATAATTAGTTTTAAGTAACATGTAGGTAGGATTAAATATTAAAATTTTATGACCTTGGTGTGACAATTATCTCCATTTTTAGTTGCATTCTAAGAGTTGGTAGTAACAACAAACCCTTCATATTAACAACCACACACTAGACTCAATTTAATCTTGGGATTAGAGAGCATTAGAAAAAACCTTATTGTGATTTAGGGAAATATAGATCTGATAAAAAATGATTCTAGAATCCCCCCCAACTCGCACAGTTTGCATCTATGATGCAAACTATTTTTGATTCTATTCGATCTATTGATGCGGACCTAGATAGGTTCCATCAATGGAGAGAAAAGAGGAGACAATTCTATGTAGATGGATGGTCCTATAAAGAAATTAATGACCTTAAAATTACAAAACAAGTCATGTGCCAACATTTTTTTAACCCCCAAACAAACCAACCAATTCCACCCACCAAAAAACGAATTTCATTTTTATGGTGTAGGCACTCGCATATAGCTGCACATTTTTGGGATAGATGGTGGATGGTGTTTGATAGTCCACCACATGGAAATTCTGAGGTGCCCTCATACTTTTTGAGAAATTTATGGGTTGAGTTGAGTTGGGTTTAAAACCCAACTATTTTGATATGAGGTCATTTCAAGGAGTTGGGTGTGGCATGTGATGAGTATAGTTTATGGTCTAATTTTGGGTAGAATTTGTGATCTAGTTGCTAAAGCTAAGTGTTGATACTTTTATGATATTTCCTCAAACTATAGACATTGGGCTTAATCTTATTTTTGCAAACCTTTAATGACAATGGCATGTTATATGGACTGTCTATATTAATATTGCATGTGGTTAATGAATGTTCCTTAAGGTGGTTACATATGTGCAATTATTGTGTGCACTAACATTTCCATGAAGATATAATTTGAGGATGCTAAATTGAGGAAGACACTGCCAACTAGGCATGCACCATAACGTCCAACAAGGGAATCATTCAAAGGTCAAAGGAGGTCGACGATAGGAGATTCCCATTGCAAACCAAATGTAACCACCTTGTAGTGGTCATTATTGATGTTGAGAAAATGTGCACGTTATGGCAATGCTAAATACGCGATTGGACATGCACGTTTGACTGGATTCCATGCATGCATAACCGCCGCCCCACTTTCTCTGTTTTCCCTAAATGGCATCCTCCCAATTCATGGATTTGACTGCCTTAAATAGTTGGTAGTATGAATAAGGATCTAATGCTCCTTTTCTAGAGGTTGTGCGATTTGATATTGTACTTGCATTCTTAAAGTTTTCAGCAATACAGTTATGCTACTCTTTTGTACTCATGAATTCCAGTGAATAAAATGAAGTTGTAAGTTTGAGCATCTGAGTTCTCATTAACTTTCAGCATTGTGTCTTTCTTAGCTGTAGAATGAAAATGGCTACTTTGGGTTCCTAGTGCACATACTGTGCTAACCCATTTCAAGTTCACGTCCATGGGTTGACAAGTTAAATGCACCTTCATGATGATTGAAATAGCTATTCAGGTTAGATGTCCAATCTCTGAATCACGGTTGTAAAGGCCTAGTTGTTAAATCATTGTAGGAGGCCAACAACATGCACCAACATAGGCTAGGAGCACGTGTCGATCCTCAGCGACATTCTCCGATTGCTCCTATTGTTCCTCCTCCTGGTGTTCCCATTGCATTTCAGCAGCAGACCATGTTATTGACATTAGGAGCATTGAGCTCTCTTTCAAGACATCTCACTCATTAGACTACACATGCAACAGTTGAAGTGGCCAATAGAGAGCATGGAGGCTCAGGCTATGGGAATACTCAGGCATCCACTTCAGGTGACCCACATGCATCTGGGACAAAGTCATATATGAATTTACTATATTCTGAGGATCATCCTACACAAGTATGTTCATCTTTTGAACTTAAATTTAATTTGTTTGAAATGTGAAAAATTTATGTGAATAATTTAACATCAAATTATATATATAATATAATATTAATTCAAGAAGTGTTCAGTTTAGATGCATGATCAAACGATGCATGAAACTCAATGTGATCGTGTCTATATGTCGAGTGTTGTAGATATGGGCTCACCTTTTGTTCAGGCCCTTGAACCAATATATATTAAATAATTTGTGTGGATATATCTAATTTAATTTGAATTTGTACACATGTGTGAAATGATATATTATATCTAGATGCAGGGAGGTCATACGATGCCTAGTACTAACCAACCACAAGTTGTGGTGAGCACTCCTAAGACATCATCAGCTCAGGTGTGTGCTTTCAAAATTTTGTTAAGTTTAAATCAAATACACATCATAGATCTAATTTAAGTTGTTCATTTACATACACATGTGTGAATTTGATATATACAAATTGTTGTACATCTATATGCATGGATTTCATGAGATACCCATGGCGAGTGCACCTGAGACATCGCCAGCATTTATGCATGGGAAATCTTAGGTGCATGATCATGAGGTCACATCATTCGAGGTTGTAAACTCTACTAAATCTCCTATACAATTTTTATGGACCTTATATATATATATATATATATATACATATTTGAGGTTTTAACATATTGTTTGCTTTATATGAATATGCAGGATATAGTAGATCAAGCATTTGGATCTTCTCAACTACAATTATGCTATCCATTGAACAAAATGTGCCAATAGATTCACATGATCATATGGTAATTTATGCATACTAAAAATCAGTTTTATTGTATTTACTAGATATTTAATTAAGTTTATTTTTATCTAAAAGTATATATTTTCAAATTTAAATATGTTTAATTATATCAAAATTTCTAAATAACTTTAAATCTAATTTCAATTTTCTTGTACTCTTTTACAGCATTATGCGGGTACATCTAGTCGACATGGAACAAAGAGGAGACTTGATATGACCAATCAGCCTAATAGTTAGATGGTTTTAAATTTTATGAACTATAGATCTCTAGAGTTTTATTTAAATATATGTGTTGGACTTGACATATACATTTTGAACATGTTATTTCATGGACCATTTCACATACATTATATTGATTAATATTATCATTTATTTATTTATTTATTTATTTATATAAATTGACTTTAATATGATGATTATATATGTAGTCAATTATGATCGTGTTATGCTCATTTTGATGATTATATGAACTCATATATGTATTGATATTTAAAAAGTTACTAATAAGTTCATTGAAGTTCATATATCGAAGAAACATATATAATGTTTATTGATGTTTAATACAACTATATAACATGATGAAAAATATATGTGCATGTAGATACAATTAAAGCTTATCAACTTTTAGGTCAAGACCACAAATTGATATTTACATAGTCTCTTGATAAAATAATTTTACAGTGGCAATCACATGGTAGACCGACTTGATGAGAACTTGCAAAAATAATTAATTTAAGTAAAGTAAGTATAGTTTTTATGAGTCATTTAAGTAAATAATTCATGCGAGAAAAGAACAATATATAGTAAAAGTTAGAAAATTGGATCTTATGAATTCCATACAAATTCAAATGATGTTTTCCATAGGATGGATTAAGGGGACCTAAGAGGATATAGCTTAAGGGGGGTCCTAAGAGAATTCCTTAAGGGGAGTTAAGAGGATGGCTTAAGGGGATGCAAGAGGGTGGATTAAGGGGAGTTGATAGAATGACTTAAAGGGATGTAAGAGGGTGGATTAAGGGGAGTTGATAGAATGACTTAAAGGGATGTAAGAGGGTGGATTAAAGGGATGCATTTCATGAACCCTATGATATGGCTTAGTGGGTCCTAAGAGGATGGTTTAAGGGGAATTATGAGAGTAACTTAAGGGATGCAAGATTGTGGATTAAGGGTATGTAAGAGGATATGACTTAAGGGTCCTTTAAGAGGATGGCTTAAGGGGATGCAAGAGGGTGGATTAAGGGGAATTAATAGAATTACTTGAAGGGATGTAAGAGGGTGGATTAAGGGGAGTTGATAGAATGACTTAAAGGGATTTAAGAGGGTGGATTAAGGGGATGCATGTCATGAACCCTAGGATATGTCTTAACGGTTCCTAAGAGGATGGCTTAAGGGGAATTATGAGAGTGACTTAAGGGATGCAAGATTGTAGATTAAGGGTATGTAAGAGGATATGACTTGAGGGTCCTTTAAGAGGATAGTATGGGATACAGAAGGAGGTTAAGGAGTTAATCGGCGTAATGAAAGGATGTAAGAAGTGGATTAAAGGAGGATGTCGAGAATGACAAAGGATATAGGAGTGGGTCAAAGGGATACATCACTGAACTCCTGGATATAGCTCTGAAGTCAGAAGAGGATGGGTCCGAGGGGAATAAAGGAGTAACTAGGATACAAAGATTGTGAATTAAAGGGTATGAAGGATATGACTTAAAGGGTCCTTTAAGAGGATGGCTTAAGGGGATGCAAGAGGGTGGATTAAGGGGAGTTGACAAAATGACTTGAAGGGATGTAAGAGGGTGGATTAAGGGGATTTTATAGAATGACTCAAAGGGATGTAAGAGGGTGGATTAAGGGGATGCATGTCATGAACCCTAGGATATGGCTTAACGGGTCCTAAGAGGATGGATTAAGGGGAATTATGAGAGTGAATTAAGGGATGCAAGATTTTGGATTAAGGGTATGTAAGAGGATATGAATTAAGGGTCCTTTAAGAGGATGGCTTAAGGGGATGCAAGAGGGTGGATTAAGGGGAGTTGATAGAATGACTTGAAGGGATGTAAGAGGATGGATTAAGGGGAGTTGATATAATGAATTAAATGGATGTAAGAGGGTGGATTAAGGGGAGTTGAGAGAATGACTTAAAACCATAAACCCTAAATGATGGGACCTAAATCCTAGGAGATGAACCCTAAACCCTTAAAACTCATATAGATTTGTTATTCTAATCATCTCATGAACCCTATAAACCCTAAACCCTAAACCATATGACCTAAAGACTAGGAGATGAACCCTAAACCACTAACTCATATAGATTTGTTATTCTAAACATCTCATGAACCCTAAACCCTTACAACCCATATAGATTTTTTATTCTAAGCATCTCATGAACCCTAGAAACCCTAGACCCTAAACCATATGACCTAAAGACTAGGAGATGAACCCTAAACCATTAACCCATATATATTTGTTATTCTAAGCATCTCATGAACCCTAGAAACTCTAAACTCTAAACTATATGACCTAAATACTAGGAGATGAACCCTAAACCATTAACCCATATATATTTGTTATTCTAAGCATCTCATGAACCTAGAGAGACTTAAAGGGATGCAAGTGGATGGTTTAAGGGTAGATATACAAGGATATGGATTAAGGGGTCCTAAGAGCATGTCTTAAGGGGTGTTGAGAGAGTTACTTAAGGGGATGCAAGTGGATGGATTAAGGGTAGATATACAAGGAAATGGATTAAGGGGTCCTAAGAGGATGGCTTAAGGGGTGTTGAGAGAGAGACTTAAGGGGATGCAAGTGGATGGATTAAGGGTAGATATATGGGGATATGGATTAAGGGGTCCTAAGAGGATGGCTTAAGGGGTGTAGAGAGAGTGACTTAAGGGGATACAAGTAGATGGATTAAGGGTAGATATATGAAGATATGGACTAAGGGGTCCTAAGAAGGGATAGATTAAGGGGTGTTGAAAGAGTTACTTAAGGGGACGCAAGTGGATGGATTAAGGGTAGATATACGAGGATATGGATTAAGGGGTCCTAATAGAATGACTTAAGGGGAATTAATAGAGAGAATTAAGGGGATGCAAGAGGATGGATTACATAGAGGATAGCTTAAAGGGGTTTTAAGAGAATGGCTTAAGAATGTAAATCAATTATAAACTTTTTATAAAATGATAATGGAATTAGAATTTAGTTTTATATTTATACTATCCAATTAAATGTGTCCTAAGAACTATACATAGTTACCTATCTTTAGATTTAGATTCCATTTGTAATATATGTGTGTCTCCTCTCTTTTTTGTAAAGAATTTAATTTTGGGAGACCCAAAACAAAAAATGATATAAAACTTTAATTAGGAAATGACTAAAGACAAATATATATCAATTAAATATATATATAGGTTTATACTTACCTTTATTTATTTACTCCATTGTACCATCTACATCCTCTCTCTTTTGTAATGCATCTATGATTGTCTCATGATCATCCATTGAAAGTGTCCATAAAACTTTATTAGCAGGCCTCCTTTGATATCTAACTAGTTTTATATTGGTTGCCAAAATCAAATGTGAATATTATTATATATTTGTGTCTTTCATGAAATCTTCAAATGCATGCAAGCCATTCTTTCTTATCAAATATTTTTGAAGCCAGGTGCCAACAACAACCACTCAACCAATTGGATACTCAAAGTTGTCATCATCCACTCTAGGATGTACCAACTTATGTTTTATCTTAACACATCTAGCCAACCAATACTCCATCTCCTCTTCATTCCCCTTAGGTGCAACAACATACACATGTCCTACAAAAATAAATAAAAAATTCAATAAAGAGTGACTTATATTTAATTCACATATAAACATGCATACATATAAAATTCAACTCAATAAATAATTTACCTTCTCGTACAAGATTCGAAACACGATCATAATCATCTGATGTGAACACTTAATTATCTTCAATTGCCGTTCCATGTTGAACATGTGTTGATGTAGTTGTTAAGTCTCTTTGTTGCCATTGTTCAACCCATTTTGTATTTTCACACGCCTCCCAATCACCTGCAATACAAAATTTACAAAATCATGCCAACTCCCTTGTCCATATTGTACATGTGTTTACATTCGAACTCTTAAATGAATTCCATTTTGAAAATCCATTAATTGTTTCATAATATTGTCGAGAAAAAATATCATTTTCTTCAACTAACCAAAAGAAGCATCAAATTTTTGAGCTCTCACTTGTTCTTGTAGATAATTTGGTATTGCACCAATCTACAATTGCACGTACATCTCTAAATTTCGCAACATCCTCAAATTTTAGTTGCTCTCTAGCAAGAGATCTTTTCACACACACACACATGCTCCATCGTGTTCTCCCTTACCATGAATAGCTTCAAAAAAACTCCATATGCATTGGATATTATTTTCCTTATGAACTCTACATAACTAATAAAACATTCTAGCATTTTTGAATTGAGCCATGCAATTATCGGACCATATGAGATGTTCTAGCATTTGAATTCCTCTCTCTTTTAATTTTTTATGAAATATATCAAAACAATATTGAACAAACTCAGATGAATGTAATTTATTATCACTTACATAAAAATGGTACTCTCTCAAAAAAAATCTATTATCTTATCTACTATCATTTGCACGTCTATAAACAATATGAACAAATATAGCTACTTGCACTGAATTATAATACTGTGATTGAATTTGTTCTTGTGGAGCAAGAGTATAATTTTCAGCAAAATCAACAACTAAAAATATAGTTCCAATTGGGAATGTGTTTTTTCATAAATGAAATTGATTATCAAGCCAATGAGCATACTCAGAGTGTTGAACATATTTAGGTACAATTTTATCTTTAAATTCTTTAATAAATGCATGCACACTAAATTTTTCCACAATTAGCTCACAACATTTTCCAGTTTTTCCATCTTTTAAAGAATACTCAACATTTTAAAATTTTTTTACATCCACTAATTGTTTTCCAAATTCATCTAAACTACTTTCATGCAACATTCTCTTAATAATGAAAATTTACCACATCTATCGCATTCTCCAAAAATACATGCTTTTAAATAAAATAAGTTTCCATTAGAGAGGGTTCACAAAACAAACCTGCTATAAAATCTTTGATTCTTTCAGGAGGCATATTAATACCACAAATGTCCTACATAATTTGGTTAGCATGCAAAGTGCACCGTATATATCAAAAACTATCATAATAATAATGGTATACATGATTCTTACAACAACAAAGAGATTTGTTGCTTATTAATTCTAACATCCCAAGGTTTACATTTTTTGAATGATCTTTGACTTATGCTAATATTAAATGGTAAGATTGAATCGTCTAAATTTTTTTTATATAATTCAATTTGAGTCATATCTAAGAGATGCTTTGGATGAGGTTCACAAATTTTGGAACCCACCCTTAATTTTAAGACATCTCTAATGTTAGGTGATACTCTTGTATTATCATGCCAAAATTTATCGATTAAAGATTTAATTTCATTAGTTAATTTCATGTCTAATCTTGGGAGTCTACCACTAAAACTCCAACATTGATTAATAGGATCATTTTCAATACTTTCTCTTCTTTTAGCAACTCTTATCAAAGTTCTAGGATTTACTTTTACACATTTACTAATCTTACTTAACATTCTTTTATTTGAAGTTGTTTTATCAACTAGAGCAGTTGTTATTGCACAACAAGCCACATTCTTATCTTTTGATCGCATTTTCTTACCAATAACATCAATAGCATTAGCAACACTAGATATGAGCTTATCCTCTTTGAATCTAATCTTTCTTTTTTGATTTACAAAAAACACCTAATTTTTTCATCACTTTTCTCATTTTCAACATTCTCATCAATTTCACCATGAGTTGACATTGGAATCCTAATTTATTTCTATAAAAAAACATTTAATATATTTTATTTCCATAATTTCTAATTTGTCTCGAAGAAACTTTACCATGAAGGTTATCTAGCACATCTTTTTCAATTGTAAAAAAAAAAATTCACCTTCATCCATAGGAGTTTCATTTTCATTCACACAAGGGGTTTCATTTTCATTTTCAAATGTAAAAGGGATTTCATTATCATTTTCATCAATATGAGGGATTTCATTCTTATTTACATTCTCATAAGATATAATTTCATCATTTTCTTGTTTCTGCATTGTTTCAACCCTAATATTATTGATCTTATCAATGGTGTATCCAACTTCATCTAAATAAGCAATATCAATATTATGAAAACTTGGGTTTGAACACATACCTAGATAGATTGTTTGAATAGGTGCATTTTCCATATCATTGGGAGGTGGATTTGAAGACACACCCGAAGTTGTTTGCATATCATTCAAAGTTGAAGTTGAAGGCACAGTTGGGTTTGTCTCCATAGTTGCATTTTCTTCCATATTCACCATCTCACATTTGCATCATCTAATTCATTTCATCATTCATGGCTTCCTCTTCAACATTATTGGAACTAGATGCTTCCAAATATTTCATTTGATGATTCCTTTCTCTCTTTTCCCTTTGTCTTTTTGCCTCCTTATCTTTATTTGCTTGAACTTCTTTGGGTGTCATTAACTTTCTTCGTCTTTTTTTTTGTCTTTGCTTATCACCCATGGTTACCAAACCCTCTTTAATGACAAAAAAAATAATTCAAGAAACTTATTTTCAAATTTCCACACTCTTTCAAATATTCAAATTAAACTTCTATGTACTATGAAGATCATTTTTTTTTCCCATATCAACTCACGAGTACAAAAACATCATAGTACATCCAAAAATTCACTTTCCAAATCTTAGCAGCAAAAAGTTCTTTGCACTTGATT
>VDFB02358894.1:0-10815 GCA_007258455.2 Sequoia sempervirens
AAGATCCAGCGTTCAAAATTTCAAATCATTCTGAGCTTCATAGATGCAAGAATTGAAGGATTTACTATAAATAGCAGGCATGGAGACCCTGGCAGAAGGTTAGAAAAATGTCTAAGTCTGAGTTTCATCCTCCACCCTAGGCCAAATGCGCCTACATCAGCTGGAGAGCAAGCCAAGCATGGAAATATTCCAAGTGTTCATCCACCTCCAGGGGTAAAATGCGCCCAGCAAGTATTCAAGGTGTTTGAAAAAGTTTCTAACATGTTTCATCCTTCAGCCATGCCAAAATGCGCCCACATGCAAGCTAGTAGCATTCAAAAAAAATTCTAAGTATAAAAATTCACCTCCTAGGCCAAAATGCGCCCATGCAACAAGAAGGATGGCAAGTCAAAGAAAGTCAAAGTTTTTCATCCACCTCACCCATCAAAATGCGCACAAGTTGAGAGAGTTGATAGCAAAAATTTCTAAGGCATGGAAATATCCTCCACCACCCCCTAAATGCGCCCATCCTTCATGCATGTTCAGATGCACCCAAAAGCAAGTGAGTCAAAGGAGTCAAAGGCATTCATCCTTCAAGCATGCCAAAATGCGCCCAAAAGCAGCCATGTGAGGACAAAAGAAAAGAAGGTGAAGAGTCACATGCCAAGGCGTTGGAGATTTAAAATTCTTCTCTCTCTCACAAATGCGCCCATGCAAAGTCAACAAGTCAACAATTTTCATCCTTCTTCAAATGTGATATGCGCCTAAGGTGGTGAATAAGAAGTGAAATACTCCTAGGCGTGGTTATTATTCCTCTTCAAGTGTCAAATGCGCCCCAAGGTGGTGATGAATATTGCTAAGGCGTTGGAGAATAAAATGCCTAGGTGTTAGAAAATAGTGCCAAGTGAAATGAAATGCTAGGTGTATCCTCTTGCATATGCTATTTGCGCCTAAGGTGAAATACAAGGTGGTAAGTGAGATAAAGATGTTGATGATAATTGCTAAGGCGTTGGAAATTTTATGGAGAATAAAATGCAAAGTGATGAATAAAATAAAGCATGTTGGGCATGATGTGTTTTGAAAGAAAATTCTCTGAGATGGATGAAGTTGGATAAATTTTTTCTCACTGGCAAAGTGATCAAAGCTAAAAATTTCCAAGGCGAAATTTTTCTAAGGCAAAATTTTCAAAGTGATCTAAAATTTTTCTAAGACAAAGTATTTTCTTCCTTAGAAAATATGCCTAGAACTCAAGGTGGTGAATTTTCCTAAAGCGTGAGCAGAATTGCCAGAGGTGAAGTCGGAAAATGTTGGCATTGCAGGTTGATCAAAATTTTCCAAGTTAGAGCAACAGGATGTCCACTGAGATGAAGAACGGGATTAAATTTCATGATGAATTATTTTCCTAGGTTCAAAATCTTAAAAATTTAAATGAACCCGTTCGTTGTGCACCCATGAGTTCGACGCGTTCTGAAGAAAATTTTCTTCTGGGTATTGAAGATTTCTGATGAAGAATGGATTTTAATGTCTTCCATAGTTTGTCGAGGCCTTCAGAATGGAGATTTTTGATGGGCACAAGATTGATGAGTTTTCCTAAGGGAAAATTTAAAAATTTTCTAAGGCGAAGTGAAGAAAATGTGTTTTCAAGGTGAAATTCTCCAGACGATGAATTTGAAAGGAACTGCCTAGGTGAATTTGCTCAAATTCTTCGTGAGGATGGTCTTCTTGAGCCAGAGATGAATGAGATCAAAATTGCGAACACCTCAGCTGGAAAAGTAAAGGCGAATACAGTTGAAATCAAGATGTTGGAAAATCATGAAGAAAGCAAAGTTGTGCTAGAGGAAAACGATGAACTCTTGGAAGTTAAAGCACGAAAATCCTGGTAAGTAAGTTAAATTTATATTATGAAATGCTCTAATTATCTTCTCCTTGCTTGTTTTGCAGGAGGAACGTCAAGACCAGGCGGTGATGACTTAAGTGATGAAGAACATAATCCAAGATGATGTTTCAACCTCGAAGGAAGAAAAGTTGCAAGAAAATGGCTAAGTGTTGAGACTTAGTATAACTCTAGTGACAAAGAAGAAGTTGAAGAACGATGTCAAGAAGAAGATCGAGAACAGTGTGAACACGTCTACAAATGGGAATCTTCTAGAAGATGGTGGCCATTAATTGCTCATTTATTGCCCCACTCTCCATTATGGTGGTTTTTAGGGCGAATCTTCATTTCAGGGCTGAGGTAACAATCTGGGCCATCCAGTAGGTATAACCTGGTAGACGGACTTAAGCCATCCTATAAAAGAGTCCCCCTCATTTGTATCTCATTAGATTTAGAAGTAGAAGCAGAGCTTAGAGAAGGAGTAGAGAGAAATTGATAGAGTAGAAAGTAGAGTAGTTTAGATTGAAAAGGAAGGAAAGTCTTCCCTTTGGATACTTTGTAAGAAGTTGTCATGAATGCTTTCATAATAAAAGAATTTTTCATTGATGGTGATTTCTTCTTTGTTATGAGTAGTTGTTGAGGCTTCTTCGTTCTTCCAATTCATGTAGCATCCTGAAGTAGCATAAAGTAAAGTAGAACATTTCATGCAGAGTACACAATGTCGTGGAATAGTGCTCGATTTGAACAAAGACTTAGTAGATCCATACACTAAGCGGGCTGTTGTGATGGGTTTGCCTGCGTGGTCAAGCTGGATTATTTTCAAACCAACCCGATTGTGACCTCCGTGTTGCATTATGCATCGTGCGGTGGCGTGCGTGGATGTTGAGTTATAATTTGAACACCTTCCGTCCTCTCTAAAGGTGCACGTTGCATGGAAATTTGTCGAGCGAATAGCGAGGGCCAGTTGAAGTTTGCCAGAAGTGTCCATGCATGTCTCACGCCTTTAAGTAGAACATAAACTTCTTAAGCCCTACACTCATTTTGAAGATTGAGTTCATTTCGTTTAAGAATTAAAATTTGTGCTGCCAAATCATTCAAAGTACATAAAGCCCTTAGTCCGGTATGCGCTGTCAAGCTGTCGAACAATTGTATGAGTCCTTGAAATACTGGCAAAATCACATCGAACCAAGCGGAGTCTATTAACTATCCGAGACCTTAGGTTTGAAATGTGAACTCACTCGCAATCTTAGCATGCTGAATACTTTGTTTAAGAGAGGATAGAGTATCCGTTGGGAAACTTTATTCTGTGTTGGTGCGGTCTCAAAAACCACGTCAACAAGTAGCCGTTGGCGACTTTATTCTGCGTTGGTGCGGTCACAAAAAACACATCAACACTAAGTTGCAATTAAGGGGGGTGTTAGTGTGAAAAGGATTATTAACTAACCACTTACCTTTCTGGGTCTTGCTCATATTTAATTAAGTTTACTTGGGACATATACCTTGTGTCTCATGTCATAAGATTAAGACACTTGTCATAATTTTATGATGTTCTATGCTTCATGCATGCTATTTAGTATTAATAGTACAATTCTTATCTTAAGTAGACATGGTTTACTATTTAACTACTTTTTTAGAGTCGGAGTTTGACTTATTAACCATCTCTTAAATAAATTATTGTTTTTAGATAATTACTCTCCAAATCTTATTTGTAGCCTCTATCTTATCTATATAAGTCTTAAGAGCATAAAGATCATGTTTGATATATTCATTGTAGATGAGAGTTATTGAATTATTAATGACAAGCTAAGTTTTTTATGCAAATCTACTTGTGAAAGGTTTATTTGGCTTTGTATGATCCTTGGTTCATGTGAGTCCTTGAATGGACTTTTGCAATCATTACATGGAATATTATCTTAGAATAATTCAAATTGCACATGGTCAAATTTCAAAACAAAAAAAGTCCTACGTAAAATATTCTTGGAAGCCTTCAATATCAATCATAATGCTATCTTCTAAACTATATTGAAATAAAACTAAACTTAACTAGTGTTTAAAAAGAACTAAAACTATTCCCAAGTTAAAATAAAAACTCTAAAATTTATTAGTAGTTTAAATAAGCATACCATTTATCAATTGTAAGGTAATAGGTAACTTTTTTACTAACAGAGATACCGATATGAGGCCTCCTCATGCAAACATTTCACAATAATAAATGTAGTTCAAATTAGACAGTAATTACAGTTCAAGCTATAAAATAACTATATTTCAGATTTGTATAGCAAAATATATTTTTTATAAACAGTTTTCTTAAATAAAAATAAATAAATATCATGATTATATTCAGAAGTTCTGATGGGAGTGAGGTAAATTATTAAGGTTTTTAAGGAAGCATGTTTTGATTTCCTAACCCAACTCCATCGCATAAAAACAATCATGAATTCTGCCACAAAATAGCAATTACAACTTAATACAAACATTTACACAAAATTATGTAAAAGAACAATTCAAGGAAGACCAAATCTCCGCACAATAAAGCCAAATCAGGCATCAAATCTATTGAAAATAAGATTAAACTAATAAATAGAAAGCCTTACAAGGAAAAATGAAACATTTAATTTTAAATTTATTTTTGGAAAAGTCACCATTCATTATTTTGGCCATACTTTGATTTGTTTTTGCTTTGAGAAGTATATATCTATATTTACTTTTTAATAGTTTTATATTTATACATATTTTAAAATTTTGATGTTTTAATATTTAAAAAATAATTGTGGACTCTAAATAGATTTTTTTCATAATCACCACACCAGATTCTTCTCCCCTACTAACCGTATAAGTTGAGCCTCTCAGCATAATTATTAACAACGATATTAAATGTCTGATTTATCTCCAAGATGAATATACAGGAGTGTATGCCTATTTACTAAGGGTTGGGGGACATGAAGGTTAGTGTGAGGCGTCAGATTATGTTACTAGAACCAGCATGATCTTCTACCACTTAGTCTTTCCAGTTTTTAAATTCATTTTCCATGTATTTCAAACCCAAAGGACTGTAGACTTCCACCTGACATGAGCACAACTTTTAAGTATAGCCAAATGGTCTTTGTTTGAAAAATCATTGCTGCAGTCTGGACTCTGCAATGCAGCAGCAGGAGAATTTTTGATACTTCCACTACTACCATTCTATACTCAAGAACTCCACGTCTACATGTATGTGTTGATGTTGTAGCCGCGGGCTTCATACTTCCAGCAATTTATTAATAAGCAATAAATTAATATAGCCGTTGGCTATTTATTTATTGGAGACGATTTATGAAGAGACGCCTTCATTTGCATTTGTAATTTATATTTTTGATAAGGCCGACATCATCTAAAGTTTGCCACCTTTTGTGAGACACACCCATTCACTTATGGATGACCTTTCATCTGTGAATGGACACGTTTATTGGAAACCATCTCATCGATTTGTATATAAGGGAGGCGCTGTTCATTCCTATCACTATCATTCATTCCATTCAAGTCAAGTGCAAATTTATCTACAGCAAGAGTTCGATATTATTCTTCAAAGAGATCGATATCATTATTCAAGGAGTTCGATATTATATCTTTTGAGATTGCATCAAGTGTGGTGCTGTTAATTCGGCCTTGTGATTGGCCTCATTGTAAAGCGAATTGTTGTTCATTATTCAATATATAAAGAGATATATTGTTGCTGGGTTTTTCTTCCTCAAGTTGGAGGGTTTTCCTAGGGTATATGTTTTGTCAAATTGTTTGAGATTGTTTTCTGCTTATTTAATTTTTGATCATAAAACTAACATGGTATCAAAGCGGGTTTAAGCAAGATTGTGATCAGATTTGTATAAGCAGCGAGATCTTTCTCTCTTATTCTCATTGTGTGTCTATCTTAACTACGAAAATGGTGAATGGACTTAAGGTTGAAGATAGACTCGATGGTGCCTCTAACTTCACCTCTTGTAAGTTTAGAGTTCTCATTGCATTGGAAGAAAATGACATTCTTGAGTTCGTGGAGAGCGAGGTACCCGAACCATCCGATGAGACTGAAAAGACACAATGGAGGAAGAATAGCACAAAAGCCAAGAAGATATTGATTGATTTTGTGAAGGATCACCTTGTGCCTATTATCTCCAAGTTGAAGACAGCTAGAGAGATGTTCAAGACTTTGGAGGGTCTATATGAGATCAATAACACCAGCAGAGCTCTTGCATTGAGGCAACAACTTCATCACATCAAAATGGCGAAAGGAGATTCAATCATCTCCTTCTTTATGAAGATCATTGAGTTGAAGGACCAACTCTATGCCATTGGAGACATAATTAATGATTGAGACTTAGTCATGTTGGCGCTTAACGGTCTTCCTCAATCTTGGGAGCCTTTTATCCAAGGAATCAGTGGAAGATCTAAGCTACCCAAGTTTGATCGTCTTAGAGCAGATTGCATTCAAGAGGAATCAAGGTTGGTAGCAAGGGGTAATGGATGAAGTTCTCACAATGAAGACAATCATGTACTTGCTGCTCAAACATCAAAGAGGAAAGGAAGAGAAGGGAGAAAAGGTAACTTCAAGAGGAATAGAGACAAGAAATCGGATGTTGCTCTTGAATCAAAGAAGAAGAAGGATCTCTCCCATATACAGTGCTTCAGATGTGACAAGTTTGGTCACTATGCTAGAGATTGTGCAACAAGACCAAAGCAACATGCTTCTACTGCGGATGTGGATGATGTCTCTCCTTAGAAGGAATCAAGAGATAACTCAAGTGGATTTCTATTTATCTCAGCCCTATCAAGCAATGTTCCAACCGATAGCAACACATGGTTGATTGATAGTGGCGCTTCTTGACACATTATCGGATTTTGAGAGCATCTTTTAGGTTTGGTGGAGAGAGAAACCAACATTCAAGTAATAATCGGAGGCGATGCTTGCTATTTAGTGAAAGGTGTTGGAGCCTCCTCTCTTCACCTAGATTCCAGCATCTCTCTTCATTTGAGTGATGTTTTGTTCGTACCAGGTATCGAGAGGAACCTTGTATCAATTTCAGCTTTGGATGACAAAGGATATCAAGTTGCATTTTCTGAGGGAAAAGTTCTTGCTTGGCCAAAGAACTCTAGCATCAAGACAACCCGAGTGATTGGTGTTCGGCAAGAGAGTCTTTATAGACTTTCCATTCGTCCAATGCAGACATTGTTGCATGACTCCACCAATTCAAGTGAGCTTTGGCATAGAAGACTTGCTCACCTCCACTTCAGAGCTCTTCCATCCATGGAGAAGATGGTCACTGGCCTTCCAAAACTCAGTTAGGAGCATGATGGTACTTGCAGAGGATGTGCATTGGAAAGACTTGGTTTTATTTTTTGAAGTCTAAGGAATCTGAAGTACTTGAGAAATTCAAAAAATTTAAGGCTCAAGTAGAGAATTTGTTCGAAAAGAGGATCAAAGTTCTAAGATTTGATAACGGAGGAGAATACACCTTTGGAGGCTTCCACAACTTTTGTATCGAGGCAGGGATTAAGAGGGAGTTTTGTGTTCCTTACAATCCACAGCAAAACGAAGTTGCAGAAAGGAAGAATAGATCCATAGTTGAGGCAGCTAAAGCTATGATCCATGATCAAGACTTGCAAACCTTCCTTTGGGAAAAAGCATCTAGAATTGCAGTGTATGTTCAGAATCAGAGCCCTCATTGTATTTTGGAGAATATGACTCATGAAGAAGCCTTCACAGGTATGAAGCCTGAGGTTAGTCACTTGAGAATCTTTGGTTGTCCTGTTTATATCCATGTACCTAAAGATAAAAGATCTAAGTTAGAACCATCTGGAAAGAAAGGAATATTTGTGGGTTACAGTGAATCTTCAAAAGCCTACAGGATTTACATTCCAGATCAGAAATAGATAGAGATCAGTAGAGATGTCACCTTTGAAGAAGATGTTGCATTCAAAAGATCTAAAGGTTCATACATGGAGATAGATAATGAAGACTAGGAGACTCCTCAGGACTTGGACGTTGATCATACTCCTGACATTCAGAGGGAGTCTACTGAACCAAAAGAGGATATTGATCCAGTTGAGCCTTTGGAACCAATTGATGGGCCAAGAGATATTGTCATAGGTCGAAAGAGACCTCTATGGGCTAGGAAAACTGTGTAGGAGGTAGAAAAGTTTGCAACTCCTAGAGGCACATTCAGAGAAAGCAAAAGACCACAAAAGTTTCCAGGCTATGTTGCATTAATGAGTCATATCATTGAGTCTAAGCCTTCCAGTGTTGAGGAAGCATCAAGTCAGCAAGTATGGAGAGATGCTATGGGTGAAGAATATCAATCCATTATTAAGAGTGATGTTTGGGATATTGTTCCAAGACTTGAAGGAAAATTAGTTGTATCTTCTAAATGGCTTTTCAAGATCAAGCATGTAGCTGATGGAAGCATTGAGAAGTACAAAGCTAGATTTGTGGCTAGAGGATTCTCTCAGAAAGAGGGAATAGATTATGAAGAAACCTTTGCTCCGGTTGCTCGTTATACATCCATCAGGACTATTATTGCTATTGCAGCAGCTAAGGGATGGAAGTTACATCAAATGGATGTGAAGACAACATTCCTTAATGGCGTAATTGAAGAAGTATACATTGAGCAACTTGATGGCTTTGAGATTCATGGGAAGGAGTCTCATGTTTGTAAATTGAAGAAGGCTTTGTATGACATGCTTGGGAGCTCCTGCGATGTTTGGTATGAGGAAGGGATTGATTGATGCTGGCGAGCTTAAGGCTTCTCCAGAATGATCGCAGTTCAAATCTTTACTTCAAGGTAGTTGATGGTGAGGCTTTAATCTTGGTTCTTTATGTTGATGATCTATTTCTTACTAGAGCAGAATATCTCATTATCAAATGCAAGGAGTTAGCTTCTGAATTTGAGATGAAGGATCTAGGATATATGCATTACTTCCTAGGATTGGAAGTGTGGCAGAGACCCAATGAGATTATTCTGAGTCAAGGGAAATATACTATAGATATCTTGAAGAGATTTGGGATGATGGATTGTAAATCTATGTCTACACCGATGGAAACCAATTTGAAGTTAAGCGAGTCTGCAACTAGTTCAGATCTGGTAGATCCTACTATGTACAGGCAGTTGATTGGATTGTTGATGTATCTAGTCAATACTAGACTAGATATTTGCTATGTAGTGAGTGCACTCAGTCAGTTCATGTGTGAACCAAGGAAAATTCATCTAGTTGCAGCTAAGCATATCTTGAGATACTTCCGTGGTACAGTTGGATATGGCTTGAAATATACTTCCAGTGTAGACCTAAAGCTGCAAGGCTTTTTTGATTTTGATTGGGCCGGGAGTGTAGCTAATCGGAAGAGCACCTCTGGATGTTGCTTTAGCTTGGGGTTTGCGATGATTTCTTGAGCGCGTGGAGAAAAGCACTCTTCAATAGCACTAAGAGGCGAGTATATGCATGTATGTGCTTCGAGAAGCGGTGTGGCAGAAGCTCCTTGCCGCGGGTTGCTTGAATGAAATCATTGGGCAGATTATTTATTCATTGTGACGTCAAAGTAATGAAACTATCTGTCAATCGGTGTTGTAATGGAGACAAAACATGTTGAGATCGGTTATTATATCGGAGAAATGAAATTGAGGAAAGCTATTCCGGTTGAGATATATTTGCCTTGATGATCCCGGACGGTGATATTCTCGCAAGCCTCTCGAGTGAAGTTTATTGCATTTTGAGAGGACAAGCTTGGAGTTGTGGAGAATGAAGCCCTTGTTGAGAGGGAGACTCAACATTAGTGATCTTTTGTGATTTGCTATAATGCATCTTTCTCTGTGATGGAGAAATTTGAGGTGAAAGCCCTTGTTTCCACCCTCTGGGAGTAGCCATGGTGGATGTCATGTTGAGAGATTCCATGACAACATCATGTTGAGAGACTCCGTGATGAATTCTCTATACTTGTGTTTTTCCACTCATGGGGGTAGCCATAGTGGACATCATGTTGAGAGACTCCATGATGACATCACGTCGAGTGACTCCGTGATGGGCACTTGTGCACATGTTCTTTTCCATACATGGGAGTAGCCATGGTGGACGATATCACGTTGAGTGACTCCGCAAAAAGCTCGTTTCCACAAATGGGTGTAGCCATTGTGGGTGTCATGTTGAGAGACTCCATGACATTGGATATCTGGAAGTATTCCTCCCTAGCTAAGAGGGAGTGTTGATGTTGTAGCCGCGGGCTTCATACTTCCAGCAATTTATTAATAAGCAATAAATTAATATAGCCGTTGGCTATTTATTTATTGGAGACGATTTATGAAGAGATGCCTTCATTTGCATTTGTGATTTATATTATTGATAAGGCCAACGTCATCTAAAGTTTGCCACCTTTTGTGAGACACACCCATTCACTTATGGCCAACCTTTCATCTATGAAGGGACACGTTTATTGGAAACCATCTCATCGATTTGTATATAAGGGAGGCACTGTTCATTCCTATCACTATCATTCATTCCATTCAAGTCAAGTGTGAATTTATCTACATAAAGAGTTCGATATTGGAGTTCGATATTATTCTTCAAAGAGATCGATATCATTATTCAAGGAGTTCGATATTATATCTTTTGAGATTGCATCAAGTGTGGTGCTGTTAATTCGGCCTTGTGATTGGCCTCGTTGTAAAGCGAATTGCTGTTCATTATTCAATATATAAAGAGATATATTGTTGCTGGGTTTTTCTCCCTCAAGTTGGAGGGTTTTCCCAGGGAATATGCTTTGTCAAATTGTTTGAGATTGTTCTAATTCTGCTTATTTAATTTCTGAGCATAAAACTAACAGTATGAACCTGCCCTTTCTTCCTAATTCTGATTCTTGACAACTGTGTGTACTAGGGATCACACTCCTATTAATATTGCTATATTATATAAATCTCATGCACAGATGTGAGAAATCTTGGTACATA
>VDFB02358895.1:0-19620 GCA_007258455.2 Sequoia sempervirens
ATGATTCAAAGGAGGTTCGTGGTGTAGAGGCCATGCAGAGAGTCTTTCAAGATTTCCACATTGCAGGAGAGTGGCTCCCATGGATAGATATATATGAGGCTTATGCTCCGCTCCCTTCAGTGTTGGCCGACTTTATTGGTGGATTCATTTGTCCTGATAAGAGGTCAAAGGGTCTATCGCTTGGATGGGGTCGGGTGTTAGAGGGTCTTGTGGTCCATAGGACAAGATATGCATGGGGAATGTGCATGCTTGCCCAGTTATATCATGACTTGCATTGGATTGTTTATCTCGGCGGCAGCAGTCTATCGGCGGGAGCTACCCTTCTCCAGGTATGGGCATGGGAGCATATTGCTATTACGCGTCCCGTTCCAGTGTTGGCCAGACCAGCAACGAGGCCATATGAATTTCGATATAGAGGCAGGCCTACCCAGCATATGATGGGTAAGCTTGAGTATTGGAGGTGTATTGTTGATGATATTGAGGCAGTGACTTGGCATCCGTACTTAGACTATGATGCCTGGGACGATGATGATATTGAGTTGGGGTTCTTGTCTGATTTGATGTATTTGATCGGGAAGAGCCCCAGGGTCTTGGAGCGATTCCTGTTTCGTCGTGTGTACAGGAAGTATGGCATTGTGCAGTGCATGCCATTGGGTGTAGCACATTATGGCCGACGTCGGATAGATGTTCCTGATTGGGGTCCCAGCTTGCCTTACGGGGCACTTGTTGAGGGTTACCATGCTTTACAGCCATCAGCATGGGATGTTCGGCGGGATATTGTCGAGGCGCCCATTACTCCTAAGTATGGAGAGTATTTGGCTCTACACCCTCCTCCATGGATCACTATTCCAGATGAGCCAGCACCTGTACCAGCGGCAGCACCAGCAGGGGGTGTTCAGGTTGGTCAGCGATGGGGGAGAGAGGAGGATGTTGATGTGGATGTGGAGAGCAGCTCGGAGACCGATAGTGATGAGAGCTCCGATAGCAGTGATGATAGCAGTGCTGATGACGGTCGAGATGGGGGGAGACCGAGTGTAGCAGGTACATCAGAGCCATCCTCCAGTTCGCCTCGTAAGAGGCAGGCTGTTACTTCTTCATCGGCAGATCCCTCAAAGATGGCAGGTTTACAGGTGCAGGTGCAGACATTGCAGGGTCAGCTAGCACAGGTGCAGGGGTTATTAGCACAGACGCAGGCACAGCTGCTACCGCACAGACTTAGACTACATCTCTGATTAGTGAGAGAGATGGTGCATTACAGGCAGCAGCGACCGCACAGGCTCAGGTGATAGGATTACGAGCACAGTTGTCCACTGCCCAGGCACAGATCATAACCTTGACTACAGAGCGAGATACCATTAGATGGACAGCAGAGACAGCACAGGCGACCACAGAGAGGTTATAGAGAGTGGTAGATGGGACTTCTGTAGCGGATTATATGCGAGAGGCCATGTGGGCAGGTGCTGAGATTGAGTTCTACCGAAGCTGGTACCATGAGTTTTGCCCCCCAGAGTAGAGAGTCAGCTATGCTCAGTCGCACTCAGAGAGGACTCGATCGAGGACAGTGAGCAGAGGTGTGACAGCCTCTTCCGAGAGATCTGAGAGATCCTGGGACGTCTGGTGGTGGTACCGATACTGGTGCTAGACCTGCTCCTTCTGGTGGGAGTACTACTTGAGATTATATGTGTACCCATTGAGAGATTGATACAGCCATTTTTGACTTGATGTTATTTTCATTCTTTTTCAGACTTCATTGTATACTTGACACTTGATGAGATATATATGTGCAGCGGTTCAATTGATCTATGACATGATTTTACATGTTTTATGTGATGGATGCATTGATTTTATGATGTATTCATTGATTTTATGGTTTATTGACATGATGGATGTATGGATTTTATGATGTATTGATGTGATGGATGTAGTAATGATGGTGTGAAATGATATTGATGATGTATTTTTTTTCTTAATGAGATGTAATGTATGATAGATAAAATGTGATGTTAATGAATGATGTATGGAAATGTAAATGAATGTTGAATAAATGAAATGTAATGATGAATGTAAATGTAAATGAAATGTAATGGTAAATGCAAATTTTATATGGAAATGTAATGATATATGGATAAACGAAATGTAATGGTAAATGTAAATGGATGATGGATGGAAATGTAAGATGTATGGAAATGTAAGTGATAGATATGAATGATAAATGTAAATGGATGATGGATGATAAATGTAAATGAAATGTAATGGTCAATGCAAATTTTATATGGAAATGTAATGATATATGGATAAACGAAATGTAATGGTAAATGTAAATGTAAGATGTATGGAAATGTAAGTGATAGATATGAATGATAAATGTAATGATGTATGTAAATGCAATGATGTATAATGATGGAAACGTGATGATGTAAATGGAACGATAAATGAATGAATTGCAAATGTAATGATAGATGAGTAGATGAAGTTTAATGAATGGTGAAATGTAAATATAAATAGATGATATAAGAATGATATGTAAATGAAATGATGTATGGATGTATCAATGTATCTAATGAAATGAAAATGAATGATGAGATGTTTATTGTGAATTTATGATGAGATGAAGAGATGATCCTATATGCATGCCGTGTATGAAAATTGTATGTGTCGAGTATACTCAGTCTTTAAAAGAAAAGATGACATCATTTGTGAATGAATCATTGTAACTTGTGCCACTAGTACTCTGCAGATGTATTATTATGAATGCAATCTATGTTAACCATGCAAATGACTATTTTATTAATGCAAATCTAAGTGTCATTTCAATAATCATTTTATTCTGCTTTGTATCATCACTGAGCTTTATTTTAAAATGTTGAAAGCGAATACAAGCATCATGGTATAAGATAGACCAATGATGACCTGAGTATTTCTTTCATGATTTTTGATATTGCAAGCGAACACAAGCATCATGGTATAAGATAGACCAATGATGACCTGAGCATTTCTTGCGCAAACAAACAAGAATTAATCATTTTCTTAAGTGAAGTTGAATGTCATCCATGATACTTGGTAGAGCACTTCCCGCGACCATTCACAAAATAATAATGATTAACTCACAAAACAGTAAACAAAGAAAAGGTATCATTCTTCTTCCTTACTTCTCTAGTTCAATACATCATTGAGTAGCTCCAAAGAAATGATAATCAAATGATAAAATGAAGAGCACAACAATTCAAATTCTACTTAATGTATTTTCAAATCATTATTCAGATTAGATCATCAGTGTTGAGATGTGTGTGCTGATGTGTGCATGATATTCCCAAACGTTTTTCTAAAAGACCTATCCTAGGGGTCTCGGGGACTGATCAAAGATTAGTCTTTCCTACGTTATACACACAGAGACCACATAGTTCGACTGACACAGACTCCACTTTTGACTGATGTAGACTCTATTTTTGTGTTTTTGATTTTCTGATGTTTTTGGATTTTGGATTTTCTGATGTTTTTGGATTTTGGATTTTGTGATGTTTTTGGATTTTGGATTTTCTGATGTTTTTGGATTTTGAATTTTGTGATGTTTTTGGATTTTGGATTTTCTGATGTTTTTGGATTTTGATGTATTGCCACTTGATGTTGTCATGTTTGACTGCCCTTCCATGCAAGCTGAAAGTCTACTTGTACTAGATAACACTAGGATGTTGCCCCCAAGCTAGGGTAAAACATGGTATCTCTGCTATGATATGGATAGCGAGAATCTCAACTGATAGATGGAGATGATATGAAAGGAAACAATCGTAACAACACTGTACCCAGTAGATAGAGGAGTTTGGTGAAAATCACAAGTAACGCCTGTTTGCCAGGTTTTCATCACTTGTTATTATTGTGTCCTCTTCCATTTTCTTTTGTATTTTTATTTATTTTTATTTTTTTTATTTTTTATTTTTTTTATTTTTTGTCTTTTTCTCTTTTCTATCATCATGACGCCTGTTTGCCAAGTTTTCATCAAGACAACTTTATTGACCGTGCACTAGATATCCTCAAGTGTAGAATCGCCTAAGATGAATGTTGTTCATGGGCTCCTCCAACATGTCTCCTTCTGGTGTAGACAGTCGGTATGCTCCTGATCCATAGACTAATATGATGACATAAGGTCCTATCCAGTTAGGTTCAAACTTTTCTTTCTTTTCTCTGTCTGCTTGATTTCTAGGGTTTTCCCGTAGGACCAAGTCTCCGATCTGGAAGACTCTAGGCTTAACCCTATGATTATAGTTCCTAGACATCCTTTGTTGATAGGTTGTCAAATGATTGACAACTTGTTGTTGACGTTCATCAAGTAGCTCTAATTCCTGAAGTCTAGAGATCCTATAATCTTCATCTGAAATGAGTCCCTTTAGTGAAACACGAAGAGATGAAATTTCTACCTCAATAGGTAGTATTGCTTCTAATCCATAGACAAGAGCATATGGTGTAGCTCCTATTGGTGTTCTGATGCTAGTCCTGTAAGCCCAAAGAGCAGGGTTAAGCTGAACGTGCCAATCACGTCCCACTTCATTTACAGTCTTCTTGAGAATCTTTAGGATTGTTTTGTTTGAAGCTTCTGCCTGCCCATTACCTTGAGGGTAATACGGGGTTGAAAAGTGATGTTGGATGTGGAACTTTTCACACAGCTCTTGGACATCTTGGTTTTTGAAAGGCCTGCCATTATCTGTGATGATTGACTGGGGTATCCCATATCTACAAATGAGATAATTAAGAATGAAAGATGATATTTTCTTTCCAATGATTGTGGTTAAAGGAACTGCCTCCACCCATTTTGTAAAATATTCGGTCGCTGTGATAATGAACTTGTGTCCATTAGATGAAGATGGGTGAATTTTTCCTACCAGGTCTAATCCCCACTGACAGAAAGGCCATGTAGTTGCAAATGGATGCAGCTCCTGTGCTGGTGCATGTATAAGATTGCCATGGATCTGGCATTTTGAACATCTTTTAACAAACTGATAAGATTCTTGCTCCATGTGTGGCCAGTAATACCCCAAACGAAGGAGTTTCTTGGCTAAAGATAATCCACTTGAATGTGTACCACAAATTCCTTCATGGACCTCGTGTAAAGCGGAAGCGGATTCGTCATGTTCTAAACAACGTTGAAGAGTACCATCTAGGCCTCGATGGTAAAGGGTGTCAGCAATAATGGTATGTTTGGCAGATTGGCGTATGAAGTTGCACTTTTGGTTGCGAGAAAGATCTAGCGGTAAGATATTATCTTTCAGATAAGTATAAATGTCTCCATAAATGGAAGATTGGGCACTATCCAAAAGGCTTATGGTTTGGGATTTGGGATTTGCGTATGCAGGATTTGATACTTGTTCTACAATAAATCGATAACGATCTTGCATTTCACGCATTTGTAGAAGAGATGCTATTGTGGCCATGGCATCTACTGCTTTGTTCTCTGATCTTGGTATCTGCTCAAATTTTATTTCTATGAAGTATTTTCTTAGGTCATCCACCAGCCTCTTGTACAAAATCAGTGTGTCATCCTTAGTTTGGTAATCATTGTTGACTTGGTAGATGATTAACTGGGAGTCTCCATACACCTGTAGTTTTGTGATTTTCCATTCAATAGCCACTTTAATTCCAAGGATCAAAGCTTCATATTCTACCACATTGTTAGTGCAATGGAAGGTAAGCCTGTATGATCGCGGGACTATGTGCCCAAGAGGTGTGACAAATAGAATTCCTGCCCCTGATCCATGTTGTGTGTAGGATCCATCGAAGTAGAGTTGCCATGGTTGTGTTGTAATGTTGAGGATATCTGCATCGGGAAATTCCATGGTCATAGGATGACTGTCTGATAATGGAGCTTCTGCTAATTGATCGGCGATGACTTGTCCTTTGATAGCTCGCCTTTCAACATATTGAATATCAAACTCACTGAGGAGCATGACCCACTTTGCCAACCTTCCTATTAAAGCTGCTTTGCTTAGTAAATACTTGAGAGGATCAATTTTTGCAATGAGCTTGATAGTGTGAGTGAGCATATAATGTCGTAATTTTTGTGTTGCAAATATTACTGCTAAGCATGATTTTTCAATGAAGGTGTAGTTTACTTCATGTCCATTGAGTGTCCTGCTGATATAGTATATTGCCTGTTCTTTTCCTTCTTTATCCTCTTGTGCTAGCAAGGCTCCTAAATAAATATCTGTTGTTGCGATATATAGCAACAATGGCTTGTCTTCACTGGGTGGTACCAAGATTGGTGGTGTCATCAGATAATTCTTGATTTGATTGAAAGTACTCACACTGTTCATCCCATTTAAAAGGCACATTTTATGCAAAAGATGGTTGAATGGATGACACTGATCTGCTAGTTGAGAGATGAATCTTCTGTTGGACTGTAGTCGGCCTTGTAGAGATCTTAATGTACTGATATTCTTAGGAGGTGGCATTTCCATAATGGCTTGGACTTTTGCTGGATCTACTTCAATTCCTTTTGTAGAAACTATGTATCCTAGGAGTTTTGCTGATGTTACTCCAAAGGCACATTTCTTAGGATTCAATCTGACTTTGAATTTTTCCAACCTGTCAAATATTTTGGCCAATATCTCTAGATGTCCTTCCCTGGTGTAAGACTTGGCTAAGATATCGTCCACATAGTCCTCCATGAAGGTGTGCATCATATCATGGAAGATTGTTGTCATAGCTCGCTGGTATGTAGCTCATGCATTCTTTAACCCAAAAGGCATGACGTTCCAGCAAAAGGTGCCCCATGGACATGTAAATGTTGTCTTCTCTTGGTCTTCAGGAGCTATCTTGATTTGATTGTACCTTGAAAATCCATCCATGAGTGATAGCATTTGATGACCGGCTGTGAGATCTACAATCATGTCTATGTTTGGCAAAGGAAAATCATCCTTTGGACATGCCTTATTTAAATCCTAAAAATCAGTACATATTCTAATGGTGTTATCTAGCTTTGAAACAGGTACAATGTTGGATATCCATTCTACATAATCAATAGATCTGATGAATCCAGCATCCAGTAGTTTCTTCAAATCATTTTTAACTAATAATGCAACATGTGGATGCATTTTTCTCAGCTTTTGTTTTACTGGTTTAGTGCCAGCTGGTAAGGATAAGTGATGCATAATGAGATCTGTGTCCAAGCCTGGCATGTCAGAGTATGACCAAGCAAAATTGATGCATCGTTCTTCAAAGAATTTGATAAAATCTAGCTTTTCTGTATCTGTCATGGATGCGGCCAGGTGTAATATTCTTGCTTTTTCCGCTGTGCCAATATTAATAGGCGTGGGTTCACAATGGCATTGATGATCTTTTCATGGTAGTATTTGTGGGAGGATGTCAAACCTTCCATCCTTTGTAAAGAATTGCCTCCAATGAGGTTTTAAGCCATCGGATCGCGTTCTTTATTTTTACTATTTACAGAATCCAAAATACTTTGCCCATAGAATCGTCTCTCTCAGTCAGCCTAAACTCTCTATCAACAAAATCAATCATCTCAGTCATCAATATCATCGTCATTCAATAAGCTTGGGATGTAGTAAAGGCAACGAATCATTAGATGGGTTGAGGTCAGCGATTGTGAAAGCTCGGACGAAAATGTTGTCTAGGTTGTTTGTGGTTATGTCGAGGCCTACAAAGGTATTTTCTTCCACATCATTTATCTCAATCGATGTCCGTTCATCTTCACTTGAGTCATCGAAATTTTGTGTTTCAAAGACAATAGGATTAAAGCTTGAGCTTTGACCCTCCTCGTGTTCGGGAGTATACTTTTTGATAATGTCAATCTGAATATCCTCATAGGAAACCTCTGATAAGTTGTCCCACTCATACTCATTTGAATCTGTTTTAGATTTATCTCTTATTTGAAGAATACACTCCACAGTTTTATTGGTGATTTCTGCTCTTGCTTTTTCTGTGTATCCTAGTCTAGTTTTATCCTTATGTTGGAGCGTAAGAGGCTGGATTGGTTTCGTTATGCCTTGTTTCCTTAACCCAAGAGGTCCCTGTCCTGAATATCCCATCTTCTCCAGAATAGTTTTTCCTTTTCCATATTGATTTGTCTCTATGATGTTACTTGTGGAAGCAGAAGCTTCTTCATCTTTATAAAGCCAATTTAGTATGGCCTTATCTTCTGATTCTTCATCTAAGCTCCCAACTTTTACAAATCTGCCATCTAATGCTATTGTAGATTGTTCTGAATTGTGGGTGTTTGTAGATGGCTGTCCATATGTTTGTAAGGAGGGTAACATTTGCGATAGATGAAATGAGTGTCCAACACCATATTCACTTATTCCTTTGTCACTTATCTGTACTTCCTTGGTGAATTGATGTGAGAGTAGAGCCAATTGTTCTTCAACATTTGAAGGGTTAGATTGTGCCACCCTTATCTCTTGTGATTTTTGTTGTTTTGGAAGCCACTTTGAAATGAAGCTCTGTTGTTGCTCACTATCTGTTGTGCCAACTTCTCTATTGTTAGGTATGAATGTATCCTGAGATGTCTTCAATGTATGACAAGCTTGGGTGTCATTGTAGTCTGCTGTGATTGTTACCTCCTGTCCATTGAAGGGAAATTTTAGGCATTGATGATAGGTAGAAGGTACTGCTTGCAGATCATGTATCCAAGGGCGTCCCAACAGTATGTTGTATGTCAATTCCCTATCTAAGACTTGGCAAACCACTTTTTGGACAATAGGTCCCACTTGAATGGGTAATATGATTAATCCTTTAGAGGATCTTTCTTCTTCATCATATGCTTTGATTGTGATTTTTCTTCTTGTATCAATGGCTTCATCTGAGTATCCTAGTGCATGAATCAGCTTTAAGGTACAAATATTTAAACCAGCCCCTCCATCTATCAGGACACGTTTTACACGATGTTTATGGATAAGGACTTCAATGTGAAGGGCAGAATTATGCGGGTGGGTGAGTGATACATCATCATGTTCAGAAAATGAAAGGCAATGAGGTGCAGATAGATGTCCCACCATAGCTTGGAATTGACACACATCTAGATTGTTAGGTACTGTAGTTGATACGAGAGCTTGTTCAAGAACCTCTTTGTGTGATGGGGAAATCTTCAAAAGTTCCAAGATTGATATTTGTGCCGGTATTTTCTGCAATTGATCGATGAGATTATATTGATTGGAGGGAGGATCCACTGATGGGGGTGATATTGATGCTCCTTTCAATATAACTTTGGATTGTGCCCTTGTTGTGGCATTAACCGGTTGGTACTCTTGTTTCCCTTTGAGTGTGACTACATTGATTTGGTTTTCAGATTTGTCCATATGTTGTACCAAATTGGTAGATGTAATGTCGTTGTTCTGATTGATTTGGTTGCATAACTCTTCATCCTCCTTGGCAGCAGAAAAACAAAGGATTGTTGCGTCATAAACATAACCAACATTTTTACCTTTGGTGTTTGCGGAAGAAGATTCTCCTTTCTGATAATTGGGTAGAGGATTCTTGAATGTTGTATGATCTTTGTTTGTTTGAGGGCCCTCTACAAATACTTTCTTTTGATCTATGAGGTCTTGTACTGCATGTTTTAATTGCCAAAAAATTTCAGTCATGTGACCTTTATTTTGATGATAGTGACAGTAATGTAAGTCATTCCACCATGATGGTTTGACTTGAGGGTCCCAATTTCTAGCCTCTTGCACTTGAATGAGTTTTTCGTTTAAAAGTTCTTTGAGGACTGATTCCAATGATTGTCCTAATGGCGTGAATTTCCGTTTATTGGATGGTCGTTGGAATGATTAGGCTTTTGTTTCTCCACTGTTTTGATTATTTCCTTGATCACTACTTTGTTTGACATTAAAACCATTGTTTTGTTTGTTTGTAGTGGTTGGTGTCAAGGTGAATACTGGTTTAGGTGCGTGTGTATCGATTATGGTATCATTATTCTTGTTCTTTTGCCAAAATCTTGGCTTTTCGTTGTTGTTGTTAGAGGAATGGTTATTGTTTGAACCTTCAGTGAAATGTTTGATTGTTCCTCTTTTCATTAGAGCCTCTTCAATTTTGAGCCCCTTTTCGATAACTTGTTCAAAGGTAGATGGGCATTGTAAGTCCAATCTGTAATTCATGTCATCTACTAAATTATCAATGAACATCTCTATCTTCTCCTCTTCAGGAATAGATCTAGGGTATTTAGCAAATAGCCTTCTCCATCGTTGGAGAAAGGAGAGAAACTTTTCACCCTTTGCTTGTTTGGTGTTGTAGAGTTCTTTTAAGGTTACACCATGTTGGATGTTGAATGAGAAGTGTGTTATGAACCTATTGATTAGTTCCTCAAAGGATTGAATTCCAGGTTCTAATTTAGAAAACCACTCCATGCAAGTGTTTCCTAAGCTTCTTGGAAATAATCGTAGTAAGTAAGAGTCCTCGTGTGTGAACTCTATGCTCATAGCTCAAAATTCCCGTACGTGATCAAACGGATCAGTTCTCCCATTGTATTTGTTGTATGTTGGGTACTCACAATACCTTGGAAATGGTATCATGTTAATGCTTGAGTCAAATGGATAAGGGAAAATGTCTTGTAATAGATATCTCTTTGTTGGCCCTTGTTGGATATTTTGGAACTGTAATTGTAACTGTTAGATTTGTCTTGTCAAAGCATCTATTTGATTTGGATTTTCTATATTAGTTGAATTAGGCATGGTTGTTTCCTTGAGTTGATTGACATCAAAGTCTTTAGGAAGCTTAGCACCTTTGTCAGCTAATAATAGAAGATACTTTTCCATATCTTGCTCTAGCATCTTTTCCATAAATTTATGGAAATGAGGGTCTTGTTGAACTTTCTCGATTTCCTCTGCAGTTATTTCTTTCTCATGCAAGTTACTAAGAGGATCAGTGTTGCTATATCGTCCCCAAGGGTTTTCTTCAGCCATGGCTGCTATTCTTTCATTTTCTTGTTCTTGTTGTTTTTGATACGCTGCTCGTGTGAAAATAGGCATACAAATGTTTAAAGTTTTACTCTAGACTTTGATTTTGGATTTGATTGGATAAGTGTCAAAGTTGTTGATTTAAAATCTGATTTCATCTTATCTAGTTTCGTGATGAAAGGATGATAGAATCCTTGATAGGGAAACTTTGACAGAAAATCTCAGATTTTGGTGATAATAACACTTATGCAAGATGCTGCAAGATCTAGGTGTAGGGGTAAAGTTTTTTCTTTTGTGTGACTTAAGTGTTCTGGACTATGAAAAAAAATGTTGTGGACTGATGGAAACCTTGTATTCGATATGGGCAAACTGACAAAATGTCCTATTAACTCTCTATTTTTTTGGTTTTATGGCACGCTAAAACAGAGACCGGGCGCGCTAAAACAGAGACTGGGCGCGCTGAAACAGAGACCGGGCGCGCTGAAACAGAGACTGGGCGCGCTAAAACAGAGACCAGGCGTGCTAAAACAGAGACCAGGCGCGCTAAAACAGAAACCAGGTGTGCTAAAACAGATACTGGGCGCGCTAAAACAGATACCGGGCGCGCTAAAACTATGACCTTAAGGTGTTTAAGATAGAAAAAAAAAACTATCTTATTCTATGAAACTCACTTGGTCTGGTATCATATTGGATGGCCGGTTGTAGAATGTATTCTGGATGAATTCTCTGACTGTGATTGTGGTGTTGCCTAAGAGCTCTTCTTTGGAAATATGCTTGTGAATCTAAGGGAGCTACAGCATAGTCATCTGTATAACCTCTAGAGAAATCGTGATACCTATGAATAAACATCCTATGTTGGAGTAGAACTTTCCTGCTTTGATACAGAAATCGTTGTTTTCTTAGGAGTTGTTTGTATGCAAGTGTTCTCTTTGGTTTTCGGATTCGTTTGGCAAGAGATTTCTTGACAAACTTGGTGGATACCCAATCTCGAATCATGAGAAATCCACAAGTGCTTTGATTTTAAGGATTTTTGTGATGATCTTATCTAATTTTAATGATAGAAAACACAGCAATCAAGAATATAATGGTTGTATTTAAAAATCCTAGAATCTAAACAAATGGTGTATGTTCTCAAGAATCAGTGATTCTTCTTGGTTTTTACTGGTTTGATAACAAGATAAAACACATCAAATAGACTCACTCCTATAGACAAAAGGTCATCGTTATATACTCGAACGACCCACAGCTTGAAATTGCGTCGACTCACACAGCCATGTCACCCCCTAGAGGGCGCCCGTGTTTTTGTCTTTTCCAGGTGCGTACTTAGAGTGACGGAAGTGGATACCGGATCCCCTAAGCAAATAGTCCTTGGCAATTATATGGTGAGTGCTTGAGGGTAGATTCTTCCCTGCCCCTGCACCGCCGAGTATTACAATGTTTGGAAACTGACAGGCGTGCTTCTATTTCTAGGTTCTTAGATAGGGTTTCCGTTCGGAGTGGCAAATGGATAAACTCCCTCGAGAGACCTCCCAATCTTTAAAACAAAGATTTTGGGGATGGTTATCCTGCACACTTCCGTTGAAAGAGGGTTTCCCCAAATTCACATAGATTTTTAAGTGGGTTGGAATACCATGGCTTTTGGCTGTCCCCACTCAGGTCGTTCCCGTAGGGTGAGTACTTTTTCCCACTACGGCAGGCCTGTCTAAAGGTTTTAAGAAAGCTTAAAATTGCATAAAGTAAATGGTGAGTCTGGTATTTTGATGCACCCAGTAAAGGGGAGAGCATAAACCTATCACCCCAAACACAGCAAAATGTTGTTCTTTTTTAAAAACCCAAAAAGACAAGTGATTTACTCTAATGGAGATATTGCTCCATGATAAGCATGATGTTCAATTTTTAAACCTCAAAAAGAAATGTGACGTTTCTATCCTAGGATTGGTAAATTTTAATCCATTTCTATCCTATGATTGGTAAGTTTTAACCATTTCTATCCTAGGATTGGTAAATTTTAACTGTTTCTATCCTAGGATTGGTAAATTTTAACCAAACAAAAAGACAGAAATGAAATCTGGCCGCGGACGCGTCGGATCCAGATGAAAGAAATGCTTTTAAAGATGAAAAGATGGCGCACTAGAACAGAAACCAGGCGCGCTGGAACAGGAACCCGGCGCGCTGGAACAGTAACCGGGCGCGCTGGAATAGGAACTCGGCGCGCTGAAATAGACCCCAGGCGCGCTGCAAAAATTCACGATCCCGTGAAAACTTTCACTCCGATTCCTGTACGACACAATTTTCAAAATTTTAGTAAAATATGGGGTATTTCCCTACGGTGGGCGCCAAATTGTAAGCGGTAGAAGGGGAAAAATGAACTAAACTATGCATCTACTCTTCTAAATAAGATAATTGCATCTAAGATTAAGAAATTTAAATGAATTTAAACTACAAAATCTACATAAATCTATCCTATTGCTCTCTAACTCTAAAGACTTCTCTAATTTACTTAGCTCTCAGATTTGAAAGCTAATTAAACTATTAAAATGACACTTAGAAAATGAGAAATGAATTATTCTACTCTAATATGATCTAAATGTGCAAATTCTATTCTAATGGCAGCCATGACTGTAAATGTTGGATGCTTGATTGCTGCTTGATGGATGCTGGATGAATGCTTGAATGCTGGATGGTTTGGATGCTTGAATGCTTTGGAAACCTGCAGAGTAAGATTGCATAAATTGGGATCCTTTTCTTGTAGCCCAAGAGCTGTATTTATAGCTTTCATGGCAACATAATTGCACAGGAAACCGGGATGAGGGGCTATGATTTCCTCTAGAGAATCCAAAGGTATGGGATGAGAAGAAGGAGTTGATCATGGAGAATGGTTTCTCCCCATGAAAACACCAGGCAAGATAAGAGGGAAGGTGGGTGGAAGGTTGTTGAGAGAACTTCCTGCAAATTTTCCCTGAAGCTTTTCCCGTGAATGGCAGTGCCATTAATTTGATTGGTGAGAAATAAATATTTATTGGTGAGTGAATAGTGCAAATTTTATGCATAAATTTAAATATTTTTAATTTATTTAAATTTAGCAAAAAGGGGGAATAAATAATTTAATAAATCAAACTATAGGGTTTGTTTTATTAAATTAAAAGGAGAATGATAATTAAATAAAAGATTTTTAGCAATCTTTATTTAATTAAGAAGAAATGTGATTTTAAATAACACAATTTATTTAAATTGTGTATTTAATTTTAAGATAGAAGAAATAATGATAACAATTAAATAAAACAAAGTTTTTAATTTTGTTTATTTATTTAAGAGAGAAATAATATGATGAAAATGATAATAATTAAATAAAACAAAGTTTTTGATTTTGTTTATTTAATTTAGGAGAGAAAAATAGAAGAATTAATAAATGAACTTAATATAAATAAATATTTCTATTTATTTACTAAGTAGAAGAATTTAAGATTAATTAATCAAATAAGTCGTATTCAATTAATTAGATTCTCCAGACCATTTTTAGGTGTCTACAAAAATTAATATGAAGATTTTATCCGAGTCTAATTGATCTTCATAACACAATAATCTCCCACTTGGAGACTGATCAAACTCCACTCCATACAATCTCCTGCTTGGAGACTGATCATAACACTGCTACCCCTCCAACTCCCACTGGAAATCAACACCTTAGACCTTATTGTTCTTTTTTACTTGAATTCAACCTTGAAGGAAAATCGAAGCTGAAGAGGAGCTCAACTTCTTCCTTGTCACCACCTTCATAAACATATCTACTGGATTGCTATTTGTATGTATCTTTTCCATCTTGACCTATCCATCCTCCAACACTGACTAAATGAAATGATATCTCAGTTTTATGTGTTTGGTTTTAGAGTGCAAGGAAGAATTCTTTTCAAGATGTATAGCACTCTGACTATTAGTAAACAAGTAACTTGCAACTTGCTATTTTCCCAACTCTTCCATGAAAAGTTTCAGCCATATCATCTCTTTTTTTGCCTCTATTGTAGCTACATACTCAACCTTCGTGGTGGATATAGCAACCACCTTTTGCAGTCAAGAAATACAACTCATTGCTATCCCACCAACTATAAATACATAACATGTGGTACTCCACCTGGTATCTATATTCCCTACCAAATTTGAGTCAACATGGCCTTTTAAATCAGTATTAGAGCCCCCAAAACATAAAAATTTATTGGATGTACCTCTCAAATACCTGAGAATCTATTTTACCACTTTCCAATGCTCAACTCCAAGATGACTCATATACTTGCTAACAACTCCTACATCATGTGCAATATCTGGTTTCGTGCATACCATGACATACATTAAACCAACTACAACTAAAACATATGGTACCTTGGACATTTTTTCTTCCTCCTCTTGTGTCTTTGGACACATATCCTTAGTCAATTTGACATGATTTAGAAAAGGTGTGCTAACAAATTTTACATTCTCCATATGAAATCTCTACAACAACTTTTCAACATAATCAATCTGAGATAAAAACAATTTTCTATGTTTCCTTTCTCTTGTAATCTTCATACCAAGGATTTGTTTTTCTGCCCCCAAATCCCTCATAGCAAATGAATTTGCTAACTACTATTTTAACTCCTTTATGTGATTCATGTTAGACCTCGCTACAAGCATATAAATAGAAAATAATGTAGCTACCATCATCTAACTAGTCTAAATTACACTAGTTGTAGCCTTGTGATGAGAGCCATTTATGTCCCATAACATTTTATCCTTTTTCATATGCCTTCAATCCCATTCCCATATTCCATTTCCATACTTTATCATAATATTTTTACCATTTTCTGTTGTATATGATTAAATATATATGAGTGATATTTAATATAGTTTTGGGATAAAAATATAAAAACAATTATTGATTATCTTTACTAATAAGTGTTGTCATTTTAAGCCTTGGAAAATATATTTTGCACCATGCAAATTTCTATCAGACTTCTTGTCACATTCCTCATAGGAACTTTTTTCACCTTCTTCATAGAAATATGACTTGTGTTTATTGCTACAGTTTCCTCTTATACATGGTCAACTTCAACCATGTGACATAGGTGGAGACAATTCAACCTCCAACTATACAACACAAAATTTCCTCTCCAAATTATTAAATTTGGTGTACAAATAAATTGTCATGGTTATTTTTTGTTATATTATTTTGACAACAAAGCGTGATTATTATATTATTAAGAAACTGGTTAGTAACAATGTCATTAATATATTGTTGAGAAATTGGTTCATTTTGTTACTTGGAAAGTGGCCACGAGGCCACACAAATCTTTCTTTAACCAATCAATTTACCTCCACGGTTGATTTGTAAACTACACACATATTTTTGTTTATGCATCGTGAAGGCTATATAAACACCCATATGTAATATCAACTTAGTTAAGAAAGCTAGAAATAAGAAAATACATTCAAAATAATTTATTGAGAGAAGTGTTTTGAAGTCTCTTTCAGAAATCTCGTGAGTTCTATATCCATAGATTGACTTGGAGGAAGGGCACCCACTCTTTAGCCATCGATGGAGTGTAAATATTTATTTTCTGCAAAGTGTTTTTGCATGTTATAATTTTAGATGATTACATTTACAGAGTATTTGAGTGTTATAATTTTAGTTGATTATTACATTTTTGTGTATGAATGATCTGCATTTTATTTCCATGTTGCAGAATTAATTACTTTGGATTTCATTTTGATATGTGTTGATTAAGTTGTTATTTTAGAATTTACTGTCATAATTTCTACATAGTTCTTGTCACTTGAATATAATAAATAACTTATGTTGCCAAGAAGTGACAGTTCTTGTCATCAAAATTATTTTGATTTATTGTAAGTTTATTTTCATAGGTTGCATTCATAACCACTCATCTCATGACTCTCATCCCTTCTGCAAATTTCCTCGAATTGACACTTAGACTGAGCTAAATCCAATTTATTCTTTGCCTCAGTTTTGGGCTATCATTTTGGTGTCAAGGTCCACCATATTTATTACCTATCTTTTCACCTATTATCCTTCATTATTCCATCATAGTCATAGTATCCATTATTTCCATTATTCATAATCATTCATATTGCTTATTATTTCACCCATTTTAGATAAGCTTATGGATGTTGAAATAAAACTTTATGCTACCTCATATGTATAGCATATCAAAAAAAATGTTATGGAAAGAATGAAAAATGAAAGAAATTAAAAGAATATGAGAAAAAAATGATGAAAAAAAAAGTTTTAGGAGGTTGTTATGAAAAAGAGCTGATAGAAAAATTGAAAGGAAATGTGATGCGCTATAATAGTCAAGGGTGAAGAAGAAATCAAGTCATAAATCCCAATACCACCAATTCAATCTAAGCCTTTTAGTAATTAAGATTTCATAGGGACATGCAATATGTTAAGTTTGGGGGGAATTATGAGAGCCATTTATGCCCCAATTTATGTCACATTTTAGCCTTTTTCATATGCCATCAATCCCATTCCCATATTTCATTTCCATACTTTATCATAACATTTTTACCATTTTTCCCTGCATATGATTAAATATATATGAGTGATATTTTGATGCAAAGTATGGTGGAGGTAGTCTAACAATCACAATTCAATCCACTTTGAACAATTTTCCCACTCACAAAATGCTAACTTACTATTTCTCACAATCTCTTCAAACTTGCTTGTAGCACTCTAAATAGTGAAATTTGACCATAAATTTTAGAAAATAACTCCTAACCACAAACCAAAACTAGTTTTAGATACCCATTACACCCTTTTGAAACATATCTCAAAATCATAAGGGGTTTCTTTGGAACACAACCCTTTATTTTCTACTACTACACTTGATGGCCTAATTAGGCTAGTTTGTAAAGGCAAAAAAAAGGTTATCACACTATTGGCTTCCAATCTTTAAACTAGACCTCCAATAATTTCAAGAAAGGTCTTAAAAAAAACTTTCTATCATTTCCAAAAACTTTCCAAGAGTCTTTCATCAAACCCTAACCTCTATGCACCACTTTTTCCTTAAAAACATGAAGAAACCCACTAGAGCATCACTCAAACTTTAAAAATCCACCTCCCCTACTCTTTCAAACCACATAAACAAAAAATACATCTAATCTACCTCCATTCCATCGAGTTTGAAAAGTTTTCAATGGTGGAATGGAGAGTTCTACATTTTTCTTGCTCTCAAACCCTCAAATTCAGGGTTTCAAGACCAATTTTAGTAAAACCTCTAAAAAATCTTCAAAACTTAATGAAAAAATCTCAAAACAAAACCAAAAGAAGCTTAAATCATCCCTCCACCAATTTAAACTCATAAAATTGTACCAAGTCATACAAGAGCTTGTAGCAGCAAATTACTATGAAAAACACAGGAAAAGTGTATTGTTTGATATTCAAATTTTAAATTTACAACTTACAACCCTTCACCAATGTGTACCAGTGCTTTTTAAAGCATTCCAAACCTTCCCCAATTGAAAACAACTAACTCCTAACCTTCCTTCATCATTTGACTCTTCATCTTCCCATTCTTGCATATTTTATAATCTTGCAACAAATGACAACATTTGCAAAGTTAACAACTTAACCCCACAAACCACCTAGCAACCTAATCAATGACTCAAATACATTCAACATGGTCAAAATATGAACTTATTACAAATAAAAACCAACCATAAAACTAAAATGACAAAATTACCTCATGGAAGCAAGAGATCAACTAGGTGCTCCTGCACCATACACCTGGACAAAAGAGGAACTCAAGTCCCCTTGAGGACTGTGCTACAACAAACTATGCTTGATCACATCATTTATTTGGTCTCCAAATTCCTTTCCATTTGGAAATCCTTTCCAATTAGTCAAGTACTAAAAACATGCATTGTTTCTCACCTTTGATCGGTTCTTTCCTTGAAAATACTACTCTTCACTTGATAAATGACCTTTGATTGCTCTTTCATCTGGGAATGTTATCACATCTTCCCCTGTACCTACTATCAAACCTCTTCCATTCTTGAATTTAATTGTCTTCATCTTCACTCCCTTTGTGTGCTTAATTGTGCTCTTCTTCCCTCTGATCTCTTGACCACTATTTTCCACCTCTTTCATCCCTTCCATCTATTGTGATGGACCTACAACTACTGCCTCACCATACAAACTAACTTCTGACATAAAAGAATGATCAACATATCCTTGTACAAGCAATGAATGCAATACCTCGTTTACCTTTTTAGCAATATGATCCTTAAGACAATCTTGAACTTCTAAAATCAATACATCCTTGAACTTCTCAATATCAGATTTTGTCCTTAACTCAATATCATTTCCTTCCAAAGGAAAATCATGCTTCATACCTACTATCTCAGCATTCCCATGCTTTGAAATGGCTGCAAGGTTTTTGTCTTCTTGTTCTTCTACCTTGATGAATTCCTTTGTTCCTTACATTATCGCTTTGGCTTCCTTAGTTTGTCCCTTATCATCCTCTATCAATGGAGTCAATGTAAAAGAGATGCCATCTTTCTCAATATCATAAGTATTATTCCTACCATCATACAAGGCATGTTTATCAAACTACCAAGGCCTTCCTAGCAGCAAATGACACATATCCATAGGTAGCACATCACATAGAATCTTATCCTTGTACCCACCTATATTGAATTCAACCCAAGCTGGCTCATTCAGAAAAACAAATTG
>VDFB02358896.1:0-29090 GCA_007258455.2 Sequoia sempervirens
TTGGAAGCTGCTCTTGTGGTGTTTGAGGCGCCTAGGGCTGAGGTTCACTCAGCAACTTCGAAGGGAGTAGAGATAATTTACAAAGGTCAAATCAGTCATCTTCACACTTCCAGTTTGCTAGTTATACGATGTAAAGAAAATTATTATTGCTCACATTTTCTGGGTATGTTAGTTTTTGATATGTTGTACTGTTTTATGAACTGGGTTATCAATATATTTGAGAAAAAGGGCTTATTCTGATCAGCAAACAAATCAAGAATTTTCTGCTCTTTGTATTTGGAAAAACTGTGAAATTTCCTGAGTTATTTCTTGCTGCAAATCTGTTATATTTCTGTTCATTGTTGTATGAAAAATTATTGGCATATCTTCTTCACCATTCTCAACATCAAACAAACAAAAACACAAAAGAAAAATCCAAGGCAAACAGGGCAGCATACTACAATGTTTCAATAATATATATACACATATTGTATTTTACAAGTATTCTATATGTCTTGAAGTATCCATAATTATAGACATAAATATGTATGTAATATACGAATATGATTGTCAATAGTGATGGTGTTTCCCTTAATCCTATTATAAGAATTTGTTAAGGCACTATTCTAACTGAAGATTATGATAGGGGTTTGTTTCCTTCTCTAGGAAACATTCCAACACAATAATCCAGCAATTGCATCAGGTCTTACACCATATCAAGTACAGATCCCTGTATCCTTGGTTCTAGGATGAACCAAATCTAGATTCTAGGATATCCCTTAACAAGTCTAATAAACATACAAGTGGTTGTAAAACCAATAACAATCAAGATGAAGAAAAAGTTATAAGACAACACATTTCAACTTTTGTAGCAAGAGAAAAATGAAATAGAAGGGCAACAACAATGAAGCATCACAAGAACATGTAAAATGATTGGTAGAACTTCACGACTTTCAAAATCTTGGCACTTGCGTTAGATGCTTAAGAATCAACACTTGGGTATAATTATACTATTATCAATCCATGTGCATTTTAATACATCAGTGTCCTAATAACTTGTAAGACAAAGTAATTTTGAATTAGACATTCCAATAAAACATTTAAGCAAATCCTTGACCAAACAAGAGGCAAAATAAAAATTATCTTATAGTAGAAGAAGCAACAGATGTCTATTCTGTGTTGTTCCCCTACACAAATGTTTCAGATAAGAATCTTACCTTGCACGCTTAATATTTATGTTCATATTATCTGGATCATGCATTTTGACGCCTTTTTGTGTCTTTGGCTTCTGCAATGCCAATACCCACTGTAAAGTGAAGAAATAAAAATATGTACCTACATAATCCATTTTTACTGAAACCCAAAGCAGTCAACAAAATAGCTTTCTTAACCTCAATTTATTTTGTTTATGCATTACAAAATGAATGACAAAAACTAAAAATGGAAAAATAAAAGAAAAGAAAAAAAGAAAAGTCGTTCAATGCCTGTTATATGATGGAGAACCTTAACAAAGTGACACATACATGATTTACAGTCAATGGAGGATTCCAGAGGAGGAAAAGCTTTGAGCCATGTGGACTCCCATCCTCTAGCACCACTTCCACTTCTCGCAGATTAGCAAGTTCCTAAGAAGACAAGTAACACACAGAGATTAAGTTGATTAGATCATAATTTAGCATTCAGTCAACAGTCCAAAGGATAAAGACAGTTATTGTCATCAACCATGTTTCCTTTTAAGAAAAATAAAGCATCTTATCCAAGTATTGCATGTAAAATTCAAACTCAAAAGTTCAAATAAAAATTGAAATGATCCAATTCTTTTTGTATAAGGTAACTAGGAAAATCACCAGGTCTAGACCAGTTCTTAGAGGAATAGGCCATCAATAAGGAATCATGTCTCTATATCATCCATCTTATGGACCACTTTATTGGGCTGTGGCAATTAAAATGAATTTCAATATCATCTTGTTTTAAATAGTGTAATACAACATTGTTTGCACATCAAGTTTAACGATTACACATTCAAAAGGCACATGAAAGAAGCCTTGTAAACTAATTGAAGAGGCATTTGAAGCTTTTTGAACCCATATGGAGTGAATCAGGGTAATGACAACTCGAGCGGATATCTATTCACTGTAAATTCTTGTATGGAATATTTTGTATTCAATAATGTGCTTTGTTGTTTCCTCCACATTGTACTGTGCATATGTTCCTCTTATTGAGTTACATGGTATCAGAGGATAAGGTTATGTTGGAGAAATGTCTATTGGCAGAAAGGTGCACCATATCAGACCTCCATTCATCTTGGAGGGATACATGCCTGCTGAATTGTCAAGAAAGGGGGAGAGAAGAAAGAGTTGTGATCCAAGACTTGCAGGAGCAGAGTAGTTCATCATCTCACACCATACAGGAAATGCAGATTGGTATTTCACAGCATGAATTGTGACTTTTGCTTGAGGATCTGTATGGATTTGTTCAATCATAATGTAATCAGAAATCACATCTGGATATATTTTATGGTGATTATGTGGTCCTAGGGAGAGTAACCTGCTTGACCCTCCCAGCCCTCGACACTCCCTGATGAACACTATCAGATCTTGTATCAGTCCCTTCACAGTGATCAATAATGACATCGAGAGGTTAGTTGTAAGGTAGGCTCATGTAATTCTTACAGGAAGATTAGGAGACTGTGAGAGATGAGGATTTTGAGAGGCAAGTTTCCATCATGAGCTGTTTATTATGTAATGTTCCCTTTTGAGAAAACCCTAATTCTCGCCCTAAAAATACAAGCTACACTCCCTGATGAACACTATCAGATCTTGTATCAGTCCCTTCACAGTGATCAATAATGACATCAAGAGGTTAGTTGTAAGGTAGGCTCATGTAATTCTTACAGGAAGATTAGGAGACTATGAGAGATGAGGATTTTGAGAGGCAAGTTTCCATCATGAGCTGTTTATTATGTAATGTTCCCTTTTGAGAAAACCCTAATTCTCGCTGTAAGAGACCAGGTGTCTCTCAACCCCAAACCCTAACTGCAAATACTGATTTCTGATAGTTTTGTGTTTTTTTTGCGTTTTGATGGGTTTTTTGCAACAAACATGAAAGCTGCGATTTTACTCTAAAAATGCTTAAAAATTCATAATAAATCTAAAGGCAATAAATATGCTTTGATAATGCTCAGAAGATGTAGGCGCATGACTTTATTAAGTTTCCAGAGCATATACAATATATAAAATGAACATAGGAAGGAAATACAAGTTTATTTCATTGGAACCTGTTTTTTTCTTGCAGCCACCAAAAGATATGTAAGAAATGTACGGCCCAAGACAGAGAACAACTCCAGACTCCAGATCCCACGCCTCAAGCTTCAGAATACATAGGCGTCCCTATTGCAACAGGCAGAAGGCCCAAAAGATGAAGGCGTATTTCCTGATGAAGAAGTACGGCCTTGCTGGTACAAGTCTGTACGGCCCAGCAGCAGCAATTAATAAGGTACGGCTTCAATGAATACACTGCCAGATCACTGCTCAACAATCTCAAAGGGTGCGCCACTAGTAACTGATGAATAACCTCTGCTAGAATCTTCCTGAATCGATCAATAAGCTCAACTGCAACCTCTGTGTGAAGTCACCAAGTAGACAATCTTCAACTGGTATTGCACAGCCTCAGTATGCCAAATCTTGAAGAGGTATCGTTCTTCAAAACCAATTGTCTGCTGAAACCCTAGGTTTGCAAACTTCAATGCTCAGAGCAAAAAGAAGACAAATTGAATAATCAAGACATAAGAGTTCGATTTGTCTATGGCAGTCAATATATAAGCCTCTTGAGAAATTCGACCAAACCCTTCCTTTTAATAATCATTTAAATAAATGATTTAATTTGCCTGTTTGGACTTAGGAAAAAATATTTAATAATAGGCGCCTTCTTCATTAATGAATAAATACTCATTCATTAAATTAATTATGCCACTTTATTATAAAGTATTAAAATACTTTATAATACGCCTTAATTATAATATTTAAATACATTAATAAAGTGACTTTATAATATAAAGTCAAAATATTAATTATTTAATAAATCATTAAATACTCCGTTATTCTTCCATCTGACCAACAAACTGATGCACTAGGTCGAATCTGAGCAGACCAACTGAACCAAGTGCCCTGCCAAAAATAGCAGCTTCCGCCTGCCTGACTTACTAAAAATAGTAAGTATCTGAAAAACCTCTCTGAAGGATTCTGCGAAGGCCCAACCTAAAACAACTGAAAGAAGAATGCTCCCGAACACCGGGTAACTACCTCAAATGATCCTCTACACACATCTGTCAGCCTACGAGGATCGAATTAATAGGCTAACCACATGACCAGCTGCGCTGACTAGGATGGGGACATCACACTCGCCCTAAAAATACAAGCTAATGCAGTTAGGGTTACAACTTATCAATTAAATGCTTTAAGCCAGATAAATCTTGGTTTAGGTCCTGCAATCATGTTAGATAATATTGGAATATAATTCACATAATTAGACATATATAATAAATGTTTATCTATTCATATCATGCAAATATCTAACGTAAACCACATAATATTTATAATTCGCATTGGGAGTTGGATCATAAGGGACAGTGGATGAGAAGCATGATACGTCCGCCCAAAGCTATCACACCAAGCCCAAGAGCGAATATACCATCCCTCTTGGCCCTCAAGAGGTGCACTTAGACATCCCACATGGGGTGGTCTACTTGGTGGACAACTTGTATCTGCATTCCCTACCCTTGCTACCTTATCCATTCCTCTTATGACTGAAACTTCCTTAATTTCATCTCAACCACCAACCCATGTGGAGGTTGGGGAGAAGGGCTTACCATAGGCAGCCCGTAGACACCCTCTTCTAAGCCCAAGAGTGGATATCACCCCCTTGGCTCCAAGTGGCGCACACAGACATCCATCAAGCAGTGGTGTACCTAGGAGGACATCTAGTATCTGCTCAACCTACTAGTATTTTCTCCCCAACTCCTCCCATGGTTGTTTGATGAGAATAATAAATATAAATAACAAAATATATATAATTGCATACAATAATTATAATAGAGCATACCACAAGAATAATAAATATAAATAATAAAATATCTAATTGCATACAATAATTATGATAGATCATGCCATAAGAATAATAAATATCAATAACAAAATATATAATTGCATCCAATAATTATGATAGAGCATACTGAGACCGGTCCACATGCTGTTAATAACCGTGGTATTCTTATGCCTGAATTATGAATATGTTTCTAAGGATACTTGATTATCCGATTTTCAGAAGATATCCTTTTATAGATGATTCGATGATTTAGTGTTCAGAATATATCCTTTTCCTTTTTGGCTGATCGATATTTCTCTGTTCTGCTTGTATCCTTATATTCTTGAAGCATATTCATTCCCTCACAAATATATCACTTGTAATACAACGGGATCCTCATTTACCAACAGATCTCTTACTTTATTTTCTATTGATGATTTATCTCTGCTTGGTCGGTTTGCTTTTTAACTTATTCTCGGATCCCTTATTCTTATCTCCTTTTTTTCCTCCCTTTCTTTTGCAACTGATTTTACTTATTTATATAGTCCTATGTCTACGTGGAAGGCTGCATCCAAAAAGGCATGACTTCTTGTTTTATATTAGTCGTTGCCTTTGGAAATACACCCTTCCATAATGAATCACTGCATAACAAATGGGGTCGCTGGCTTTTTCCTATCATTATTAACTACAGCTTTGATCGCTGCATTACAAGGGGATTATAATTTCTTAGTTGCTGTTTCCCTCACTTTAACCAATGCTCATAGTAATTACCTCCAATATAATCGTTGTCTTGCTGGGCTCTTCCTTATTATTAATGTATTATATATTTATATTTGTATGTTTCTTAATGAAATCGCTGCTGCTTATTTCATGGTGTTTTATCATATTATTTTCAAATTTGTTTATATGTATATTTTAATATGATTATAATCATAATAATAATTAAGTCATTAGTATTTATATTTTAATAATAATATTTATAATTACTAATAGATGATATTTATATTATAATTATAATGTTATCTATGATAATTTATATTATAATATTTAAATTGTAATTTCTCATATTTATATTTTAATATTCATTTGACTTTGTTATTTGTATTTTAATATTTCATATTTGATGTTACAATTTCAGGGGACATGACATATTATAACTGCATTCAGGAATATTGCATTTTCATCACTAAGTTGCTTTGTTTCCTCCAAAATTTGTTTGTATATGAATATTTGACTCTTCTTTCTTATTGCATATAATTTATAAATGAACCTAAGTGAAAGACCTTACATCAAATCAGTAGGCCACCTTAAATAATTAACTATCTCATTTGCAGTCCCTTAAATAAAAGAAAATAAATACATAGCATCATTGTATCTTTTAATGTCCCAAGAGAGTCATGATCCATACCATGGCATGTTCACGAGGATTTGCAGCAGTTGCACTGCTGATGATGAACGTTGGATTAGTTCCATATACTGCATGGTTTATCCACACATCGGAGATCAAATTAATATGAAAGAAGAAATAAATGTATGTGAATATAACAATTAATAAACTCTAGAATATCATGTGTATCTAGAATGCAAACAAAAAGCATACAATGATGACAAATCCTGTGCAGCCTTCGCAAAATGAGTGCAGTGTGACACCCAAAAACTCCTTTGTATATATGGGCTTCATCTATGATCATAAACCTAATTTATCAAACATTTTAAGAAAATAAAAAAATTTAGTGCTGTTCACTGCCCAACAATGACATTGTAATCAATAAGAAAAATGCAACAAAGAAAGCATACATGCTATCAAGAAAAAATTCTGCAGAAGACATCCTATTCAAGGAGAACAAAAAATGAGTATATCACAAGCAACTGAAAATTTTAAATGGCACCACTAATTAAAACTAAGTATAGATCTGATACAACTTCAAGTTTTTCTTTGTGTGCTTGCTCAAGAGTACAATATTACATTCAGCAACGCAATTGAACTATCAGCAATAACATATATCATATGAAAAAGATTCCATTGAGATAAATCCTGCTTTAGGGAAAAAAGTTGACTAAAAGAACAAAAATAGATGGTAATAAACTCCAACGAATTCCCCTACCTGAGATTTGATAAGATGCGCTCAAATTTTTTGTGAAATGGCAATATAGACATATGAAGCATATCTGGATTTGTAATAAGCTGGCAAACACCACAGCCTTCTTCATTAGATTGTAGCATGCACAAACTTTACCACTAAAAGCATAAAGAAAACATTACAAAAAGCTAACCAAGACATAACAGTCTACCATTGATACCTACAAAGATACACATACCAGTCTAGCATTGTCACGAATCCAGAATCGATGACCTTGAGAAGTATCACCATCATAAATACCCATATTTATGTTAACTTCCAATCTTTGTGTCATTTCTATTAAAGCCCGATGCTGATCCTGAGCCAAAGCCTGTCCACATTTTCCAGTGTTAAAATACTCATAAAAATCTACACAAAAATTGACAGAGAATGTACAAATTCTTTACTCCTGCAATAGTCAAATAAAATACAGTATTGAAATCGGTCCAACAAATCTAGTACGAACCATCATCTCTATGCAGGAATTCATAGTACAGCACTAACAAATACAAATGAGAATTGTTGTTATGCATGTGTATCGAATACTCAGGCTGATGCTTGCAGTCGAAGTTAGTGAGTATTTCCCAAGACAAACTCCGATTTGTACAAGTATAGTTAAGTATGAGTAAGAGTAGATTAACTAATCCAAAGCATTGCAAATACATCTGTACCAAGCACATCCAAGTTTTCCTTGTACGATTTTCTTAGCTTGTTCAAGGCCCTCGAGTGTGCAATTTATGCCAAGAATCCAAGTAGTAATGTACAAGCACCTAAACTTGGGTTGAATATCATGAGAGAAAAAGACAAGGTCAGAGAGCATCCTTTCCATGGAGTGAGAGAATCGTCAAACAGTGCACCACAATAGTAGCCTATGAGCCAAGCACCACAATAGTAGCCTTGAAAGAATGTTCCATTCAAAATGTGGATCAATATGAATAGACAACTAAAACATTTCATTGTTGACAATGATAATAAGAAGAATCTTTTTTTTTTTGAAGCGTTTCATAGATTGAACTCACTATTCATGGCTCACATATGATTATACACTAGGGATTGTTCATCTCAAGTTCTAAGAATCACTTCACTCATGAATCACTAGGTAAACCAAATCAATTCATTTCAAGATGTAGTCTTTATGATATAGTGCCATTAAAAACATGTGTGGTTTTACTTGAAACCATATCTTTTCCAACACCACACAATCCATGAAGCAAATCACAAAAAATGTTGTAATTGGTGTTGGTGGAGAAAGATATTGCATGCCAAAAGTAGCTCCTGAGCTTTCACTCATTGGCACCAACCATCGCAAAAGTTAGTGAGTTAGTAGTAAGAAATATTGGCGTTGGGATTGGATGTTCATTTATCAATGTCCATCAAATTTGGTGGTTTTGTGGATATCCAAGGCACTGTGCTTGGATGTAATGTCCCCAACCCAAAAAAAAATTTCTGATTTTTTCAATCTCACAATGGACAACACATGCAACCTTAACACTTTTGATCACCATGATACCAATGTGGACAAGGTGAGAGCATACAATGAAAGAGGTTATTATTACAAAAAATGCTTGTTGGTCAAAGTAATGTAATACTTTAGGGCGGTAAACCTTCTAGATTAAATACAAATACTGAATCTGGCAGAGAACCGCACAAATTATTGTTTGGAATAATAATGTTGGAAAGTAAATGATTTTCTAGTGGTGGCAGTATAGCCATTCAGACATACAAAATCCAAATCCTTAACAATTCTTCTAATATTTCCAACATTAAACCACATTGAAAATTTACATATAAAATATTATTTCTATGATCTAGAATACCAACAAATTGCAATTGCAGAAATATCACTTATATAATTACCAGAAAGTAGAAATATCATGTAAATATGACATTAAAGCCACAATTAAATATTTACAGCCTTACCCAAATTGTAAGGTTGATTTTTGAGATGATCTGTTGGCTGATTCAGATCAGTTTGGCAGCCTTTTTAGGCTATGACTCCCCTTAAAAAAAGTACGGCTGCATTTGAACCTTCATTAAATATTAATTTGCAACTTACATCAAAGAATCACCCCATGAGAGAATGATACGGCAGCTTTTTGACATTTAAAAAGGGTGCAACTAGGTCATAGAAATGTTGCGTCCCTTTTTTGGGAATATGAAAGATACAAATTGACACCACAAGATGATAGAGCCAATAAAATTATGTGTTACAGCTCCTTTCAAGGTAATAAAAGAAACAATTAGTATATGTTGGTAGGGCAATACCTAGTTTTAGCTGCTTCATCTAATAATAATTAAAAATGAACAATGTTAACTGTAGAAACAGCACTAAATAACTTGAAAATAGAGCTATCAGAAATAGGTGCAACAACATCAGCAGGTGTGGCTGGTACAGAATCAGCTGGATCAGGATCCAGATTATCCCGAGGAGGGGCGGGTGGTGGAATAGTCTGCTGAGGTGGCTGCTCAACTGCAGAATCCCTCCCATCAGGTGGAGCTAGGGGAAGACAAACACCCAATTCAGAAGTTGTCGAAGGCTGATCCGCAAGATGCACAGGTGTAGAAGACTGAAAGAAAGGCCCAGTAGCTTCATCAACCACGACATCACGACTAAAGATGAGATGATCTATATCTACATCAATCAATTTGTATGCCTTACGATTTTCACTGTAACCAATCAACATGAGTTTCAGGCTTTTGGAATCCAACTTAGTGCGCTTGGCATCCGGAATCCAAACATGAGTAGTAGAGCCAAAAACTTTCAAGTGGCTGATTTTAGGCTTGCGTCCAGACCAGGCTTCTTCAGGAGTCATCTTCTTAACCGCATGAGTTGGAGATTGATTTAGAAGATAAACAGCAGTATAAACTGCTTCAGCCCAGTATTTCTTATGAACATGTCTATGCTCCAACATAGAACGAGCCATTTCAGTGATGGTGAGGTTTCTACGTTCAACGACACCATTCTGCTGTGGGGTGTATGGTGTGGTGAGTTGGCGCTTAATGCCATGTGCAGCACAGAATGTGGAGAAATCAAAAGAACAAAATTCCCCCCATTATCAAATCTAAGAGTAACTATTGGAGAACCAGACTCATTTTCAACTAATGCCTTATACTGTTGAAATATACCAAACACATCTGATTTGTTTTTCAAAAAATACACCCACATTTTTTTGTTGAAATCATCAACAAATAATAGAAAATACCTACAACCAGTAATTGAAGGAGTATTCATTGTACCACATAAATCAGCGTGAATCAACTGCAATACCTTGGAAGCTCGCCATTAATCACCATCTAAGAATGGAGTCTGATGCTGCTTTCCAGCTTGACAAGCTTCGCATACTCCATGAGTCTAAGTCTGCATTGCAGGGAGGCCACCAACCAAATCATCACGAGCTAACTGAGAGAGATACTGCATGTTCAGGGGCCCATAATGCCGATGCCAAAGACTGTTGATGGATGTACTCCTAGCTGCCAAAGCGTGCTCTTGAGAATCACCAGAGTCAATGAGTCTATAAAGACCATGATCCTCAATGCCCTGAACGACTGTGGTGCGTGTCTCTCTGTCAACAATGTTGCATGTGTGCATGCTGAAAACAATATCCAACTGAGGAGAGTGTGTCATAATCTGACTAACAGAAAGTAGATTCAGCTCCATGCCAAGTACGAAGTATACGTCGAGAAATATTAAATTTCTCCCTCTAGAATGAATCTACACGTTGCCCTTTCCGACAACGGTATACTCCTCGCCTCCTCCAAAGATAACTGAATCTCTGAATGGCATGTATTCAATGAACCAATCTCGGCGATGAATGAAATGTCGAGAAGCACCTGAATCAATGTACCAGGCAGAAGATTTCACAGGATCTGCAGGAATCTTGGCCATGAAGGCATAGAATGCAGACTCCTTCTGCTTAGTGTGCTCTACAACATTAGCTTTAGGTTTTGACTCTCCTTGCTTGTTCTGTTCAGAAGCCAAGCGTTTCCGGCAATCTTTCTTCATGTGACCAAACTTATAATAGTAGTTGCACTGAACATTCTTCTTTTTGGAAGAATCAGAAGATTGTGCTTGACTAGTCTGTTGAGAGGGCTGATTTTTGCCCTTATTCTTTGGAACAATCTTAGCAGGAAATTCCTACTCAGTGGAGGACAAACTAGCACCGCTACCGAACTATTGTTTCTAGCAATCTTGCTGCAAAAGTATGGTGCAAAGATCTGAAAACTTCAAATCAACATTAGCTGAAGTAATGTTGAGAGTCTCAATAAAATGCTCGTAAGATTTTGGTAGACTTTTCAAAGTAATGACTACCATATCTTCTTCCTCCATTTTCCGACCAATCGCCTCAAGCTGATCACGGATGTCCTTGATCTTGATCAAGTGTGCCTGCAAAGATGTTTTCTCATCCATCATGATAGAAAACAGCATGTTCTTCAGGAAGAATGCACGGCTTTTGTCGGAAGTTTCATGAAGATTCTTTAGATGATCCCAAATCTCATTCGCTGATTTACCAGACGGAACCTGAGGCAGCTGATCATCGGTGATAGACAGTTTAATGAGCATCACCGCTTCACGATTTTGCTCATCAAACTTTTCCTGATCTTTATCACCCGATGTTGGTCGTGTATTTTTACCCAGAATAATCTGATCAAGGCAGCAATATTCGAAGATTGTCATCATTCGCTGCTTCCAGGTGCTATATTTGCGGTCGTTGAACTTTTGACTACCCTCTAGCATAATGTGCGACAACAAGGCCATTTGCACAGAATTTGACAAATAAGAGGCACGAAACCCCATGCAGAAATTTGTTAGAGAATGATGGCACAAATCTCGAGGTGAATGCAATAAACGTCTTTTGACACTTTGAGCACATAGGCAGTTACTGCTTGGAGACCCGTGCTCAACACACGTACACAGCAGAAAGGCAACCAGTGCCCAAAAATGAAAGAGAAAAGACACAGGTTGTGATTTTTAACAACAGCAAACCTAGCAAAAAAAGACAAAACTAACAACCCACCAACTATAGAAAAGTCAAACAGGACCTCAAAGAGCCAAAAAAGACAAGTCGACACCTTCAAAGCTTCCCGTCACAGCTTAGAGAAGTGAAACGCACCCAGCAAGAGACAAAATGCACAAAATAGATGCGAATCAAGTCACAAAAGTTGCACACACAAACAAGTCACGAAATCCCAATCAACTCAGGAAGACGCACGAACAGATAGAGGAGACACGTTTTTCCAAAGGAAATCATAGGAAAAACTCCATTGAAAGATACCCGCATGCAAGGAAACACAACTTCGCCTAGAAAGTGAGAACAAATCGCGCCAAAGAGGGATCGTGTTTTACAAAGAAGAGAAAAGAAACGATTTTTCAAAAAATCGCGTAGGTAGGATGTGACGCGTATAGGAATCCGTCTCAACTCTGCCCAGAAAACATGTCGCACGGCCAAAAATCGTGCTCAAATCCCTCGAAAATGCAGAGAAACCCTTGCGTACAGGAGAGGAGAACCCAAATTGCGTGAATGAACCAAAGAACGATGCCAATACCAGTCGCGATTTTGCAGAGAGAGATTTACAGAAGAAAATCACACAATAACAAAGAATGGATGCGATTTTCATAGGCTCTTCAAAAAATCACGAATGGCGCCAGATCAAATGCTGCTCTGATACCATGTTTTGGTAAAAAACTAAATGAATTAAAAAGATAAGAGTCAAATGCTCTTATAGAATTTACAATCATCAGATTTAGAAATAAATCTGGATGTTTCTAAAACAAAAACAAAAGATCAAAAAATAGAAACTATCTTACAATACGTTATAGGTCAATTGAGCATTAATTAATTAATTACTAAATATAATTTGAATAGGTTTAGCTAGCCAGTAATATCAAATATTATTTGCATAATAACTTCACACAAATGAAAATTGGAAATCCAAACACAAAGAAAACTGGAAATATTCAAATGAACTAAAACGCATTAACTTGCAACTACTCAACTCAATGGTAATCCTTGAGTGAATTACTCATAAGAATAGGAGAGTTTTTGTCCTTGAATCCATTCTTTACCAAAGGCTCTTCATCCTTGGGCAGAAAAAGATGAACAAAATTCAATCTCAAGATAAATGAATTTGACATTTGGAATTGATAACCCTCTCCATTCCTCAACTCCTCTTTATATAGCCTTTTCAAAGAAAAATAATTATTGTTATTTTTCTCCTTTTCCCTCCAAACTTTTTTTTTTTGAATTTGGACCCCATTCCTATCATCACTTTTGGTCCCTCTTTTAAAATAACCTTTATTTAAATAAAAAATAAGTCATATTTTTTGGAAAATAAGTTGAAGTTACTTTTTTGACAACTTAAGTTAAATTATTAAATTATTTCCCATGCACCACCCCATTAGCCTATGGGAAATGAAATTATAAGCTAACGGTCTTTATTGGACTTACGCTTGAGAAAGGGACATGAAATTGGACATATCTTAGCATTTCAAAATTTCTATCGGACTATTTGTTTGCATTGTCCGAAATGTGTGTTACCTTTTAACTACTCATATTGACCACTAAGGATATGGCCATTTTTTGTAAATTGATTGCAAGTTAGTGCCTATTGCACTAATTGGATGAGACATTTGAAGATAATGTTTAGATCAGCGGCTGACACATCAGGTTGAGAGATTGCAAATTTTGTAGAGTATTGCATTAGCATTTTTTCAGATATTACAGAGGGCTTTTATGATTGTGGCCAGAGTTGGTTCATCAAATTTCTTCAAGTCAATGGCACTGTTTTTCTCCCATAGGTAGTTTTTTCTATTTTCTGGAGGATTTACTAGATATGGGAGTTACTGACTCTAAAGATCATCTAAAGGATGGTTCTAAATCAAATTGACGTTAGGCATTTTTAGAGTGTAGTTGGAGTACAAGTGATTTGATCTCATAATATTTTGGATACTCATGACAGAAAGCAAGAGATTCAACATTTGGAGAGGTTTGGATGCTCATCACAGGTGATAGTATGAGCTTCCATATTTATAGGTTTGGCATATTTAGCATGGTTCGCCTTTGCAGTGAACATTTTGGGATTGTTGAACACACAAGTGCACAGTGTAATACCAAGATATTGGGAGGATTTTTCTTAGATGTATAGCATACAAAGTTTCAAGCGCGATCCCTACATCATTTTGTATCATTTCAATTGCAGGGAACAAGTTCAGCAGATTCTGGATCACATGGCGGTATATTAGGAATTGTATCAAAGAATAGTAAATAATATTGAAAATATATTAGAAAGAATTTGAAGTGTGGAAGATCACACGGGATTATTCATTTCTTCCATGAAGTAAGTTGTGAAGTTATGTGCTAAATAATTCCTTAAATTAATTAAATTAGAGATGTGCTTGGGTTTGTTGCTTCTTTCTTTGTCATCCTCTGTCTATTTCTCTTGATTGGTAAAACTGACATGAAAAAGTTAAAACAGATGAACCATCTTCTATTCTACTTCAAAGAAAAGCTGAAAATGCTAATACCTTTGTTGGAAACAGATATAGTGCACAAGACAAGGGATTTGTTGTTAGCTCTTCCAGAACTGGGATATTGTAGCAAAGCGACTTTCCACTGGCAGTTGACGTTGCCACAACAACATTTTTTCCCAATACTGCAGCTTGTATTGCTTCTGCCTGCATAGAAAAGGTATCAGTTTGATAGCAATTGGTCATAAATAGAAGGAAGACATGTTGCCAAGATTATGGATACAGACCTGATGACTATACAGGCGATTTATGCCCATTCCTTTAAGGGCAGCCTTAGTAGATTCTGAAAATGTTATAGAAGGAACCCCATACTTTGCTTTCCTTGCATTGATGTTTTCGACATGTACTACCTACCAAAGAGCAAAACGACTCAACTGAAAGTACTGAGAAAATATTTGTTCAAGTATTCAATGCAACTATACAGAACCTAGTCCATTTACATCAGATTTCATTGCATATCCAGGTCAATTTTCTTCAGTTGAAATTACAGTATACATTTTTAGCTAGAAGTAAGGCATCACTAACACTATTTCAACATATGCTAAGCATTACCTGTCCACAAGACCCCAGTCCTTTCTTCAAATGGTCAACCATGTCAAATGCCGTTAACACCTTGGTCTCCTGAAGAAAATCCACAGATCTGATAATTAGCAAAACCATAATCAATTTGGCTTTTTATATGTCTATAACAATACAGTAATAGGTGGAACACCATTTTAGAACATGAATGACATTGAAGAAGTGTCTGGTGAGGTAGATGATGCAGATGAGGATGTAGAGGATTTCCCTTACCTCTATTCATTATCACAGCCACCTTGCAATGAGCTTCAATCAAGCAAATGAAGAAGCAAACATGCTTCAGATATGATTGGAATGAATAAACGTTTGGTCAATGCCTGTAACAGTAAAGCAGCAGCGAGATCTAGGTCAGGAATGGCAGAGAAAGGACTTATGTGCAGCTTCTTATCCTCAAGTCCACTACAGAAACAACTTTGTCAAAGGAAACTCTTCCTTTTGGGTCCGTTAATGGGATACTGGATGTGCAGAAAGTTTCTGGTGCTCCTGAACAGCAAAAGGATTTGTCTGAGAAACTCCTGGTATATGAAGACTAAAGGAATGCAAGCAACCTTTTCCATTTCTGCTGTGATTTTTGCTTATGCTTACTCTCTAAGGATAAAAATAGTCCTTCCCCAGTGCTCATGAAAGCTTCAGAGACAGAACGGAATCATCCTAACTGTTCAAATGAAGTGCCTGCAAACCCAGTTAGGGTTTCTAGCTTCTTTCTAAGCGATATTTACCTTTCTATGGCTGCTTCCCCCTCGGATGTCTCACTCCCGGATGACTGTGTTTCAGAAATATCTTCGCAGCAAAAGGACCTTTCCTTGGTGGGAAAATTTGCAGGTAGAAATATGAATGCAGCTACACTTTTTGGGTGGATGGAATTTATGTGGCTGGATATGGAGGTACCCTCTATCTCATACCTTTTGAAGGGTTTTTTTCTTCTTTCATTTCTTCTAGGGATTGGGAGTTTGTCTGAAACAATGGCCTGTGGTTTTGTGGCAGGTGAGCTCTGTTTTTATGCCCTTGGGAGCCTTTTTATTACTCTGCTCATGTTTGCTTCTCTAAGGTTCTATTTTGGATCCATTTCTACAACCAACCTCTGATTTAGTTTCTGGCAGAGAAGATTGTTGAGGTTCTAAGCTAGATTTGGATCAGAATGTTTCCTTTAGCAGGTTTGCTAGAGCTTGTGTGTATGTATATGTTTCCAATTTGGTCCTCTGCTCTCTTTATATACAATTGTACCCTCAGGACTACTGACCACAGTATGTGGATTACAAAGGAATACCACTGAGATGTTTCAGATGCAACAGGATCAGGCACAAAAGTATTGATTACACTTCTTCTAAAAGGGCTCCTCAATGAGACCAAGTGGTGTTGAAAAAGGTGAATTCCCAAATAGGGGACTCATGATGAGTACTTTTGTGTGGCCAAACCACAGTAGATTTCTGGCTGGAATGCAAGAAGTTTTGTCTGGTTTGTCTGGTGTGGTACCTGAGGCTCATAAGGATTGCCATGAAAAGGAGTCTGTGGGGGGCATCTCATCAAGGGCAGATTGATTCCAACTAGTACCCCCAAGAAGCAGAGGGGGCGCTAGACAGAAACAAAGAAACTTCAGGTGGAGGCTCATGAAATGATTGATGAACTCAGTGGGCAATGAAAGGTCTCCTCTCCCACGGGAGAGCGAGGGAGATTGCAGCAAATGCTTGATTCTTTTCTTTTTTTGAGGTTTATAGACTTTTTGTCTGTTTGAAGTAGGTTTATTCTTTGTATTGTGTTTCTAGATGGTGGTGTTCTAGTTTTGATTTGTTTCTAGTTTGGCTCTGAGTTGTCTTTGGTGATTCTTGGTATTACCAACTGTTCTTTTAAAAGCATTTATCTGGTATGGACAAGGGCCCCATTAGATCCCTCAAGAATTAATCAAAACAAAAAAAACAATACAGTAATAGGCTAAGTTACCGGAATCGCTCATATGCCCTACCAATTCCGGGTACTAGTACGTATCCGAATAGGATACGTGTAAAAACCTTGTGGAATCGACCAAGGTACTGCATTTTTTAATCCTGAAACGTATTTTAAAAAATAGACAAATCCCGACGTTTTTCCTACGGTTTTCCGGTCGACGTGGCGTGTTTGACCAATTCCGAAAGTCTCGACGCAGATTTTGAAGTTTTTTTCAACTTTTCCGTGTGCTTAAATGCGTCAAGTTTTGAAAAATTGATATCAAATTAATTTAGTATAATTGTATTTCAGATTTGTTATATTTATGGTAGTTCTAAGTTCTATTTAGCATATGCATGATATGTGGTATTCTAAATTAAATTCTTGTTTTTACTTTTTAGGCTGAAAATATGTCTATAACTATGATCTTTATATGTTTTATGTACAGACGTACCCAAACATACCCAACCCTCCCAAAAAAAATTGTCGTACCGGCGTACCGTACCCATACCCATACCCACATACCCGTATCTGATTCGGCAACTTAGGTAATGTTGATGTGTTTTTCGTGACCGCACCAACGCAGAATAAAGTTGCCAACGGCTACCCTATTCTCTCTTGATCAAAGTAGTCCGCATGCTAAGATTGCAAGAAAGTTCATGCGTTCAACTCCAAGGTTCTTTCAGTGCGAATAGGCTCAGTTGGCTCAATGTGATTTGCTGGTATTTCAAGGGGACTTACAGAATTGTTCAACAGCAGAGGAAGGGGTTTTTCACAATTCGACAGATTTATCAGTGAAGCACAGGTTTCCTATTCTAACCAAAAAGTGCTGAATTTAAAGTGGTGTCGGGTTTAAAGAGTCTAAATCTATTCTAAGTATGGGATATGGAGCTTAACTTCAGCAAACTTCAACCAAACTTCGCTTTGCCTCACCTCGGACAGCTTCCACAGAGTCGGTGCAATCTTCAAGGGAGATGACTAAAGATGTTCAAACCACCATTTGACATGAAGATACCATCACAACGACGCATACCACTATTCAAACTGTGATTGAAGTTAGGCCCAAACGTTTCCAGTTGACCACACAAGGCGCATTCACCATCAGCAAATACACTAGTGGTATGGATAGACGAAGTTGCTTAGATCAAACACCACATTTCACAGCTAACATCTACTTGCATGGAATGAAAATTATACTACTTTGAACTATTTTACGCTACCATCTGAATCGGAAGGACGAAGAAACCTTGCTAGCTACTCACAACAAAGACGAAATTCACCATCAATGAAAAACTCTTTTATTGAGAGAGTGTTCACAACAATTTCTTACAAAGTTTTCAAAGGGAAAACTTTCCCTCTTCTTCAAACTACACTATCAATCTATACTAAGCTACTTCTAAGTTGTCCCTCTACTCTCTACTGTCTAACTTCTACTTCTATGTCTAATGAGATACAAATGAGGGGGACTCCCCCTTTTATAGTTGGCCAAGTCCAACGGACGGCTCAGATTACAATCGGCTGGATGGCCTAGATCGTGCCACCTCAGCCCTAAACAAGATTCGCCCTAAAAACCGCCACAAAGAGGAGTGGGGTAATAAATGAGCCATTAATGCCCATCATCCTTCTAGAAGATTCTAGTCTTGAAACGCGTTCACACTATTCTTGATTTTCTTCTTGACGTTGTTCTTCAACCTTGCTCGAACTTCCACTCTTTTCTCCATCTTGAGTTTTGAAAACATTCCTTCTTAGTCACTAGGTCTCAACACTTAGCCATTTTCTTGCAACTTTCCTCCCTTCGAGGTTGAAATGTCATCGTGGAATGCTTGCTTCATCACTTTAGGTCATCACCACCCAGCCTCGACGTTCCTCCTGCAAAACAAGCAAGGAGAAGAGCATTAGAACACTTCATAATATAAATTCACCTTACTTACCTGATTTTCACGCTTTGATCTTCAAGGGCTCATCGTTTTTCCCTAGCCAACTTCGCGTTCAAATTCTTCATGCCTTGGCCAAATTTTCAACCCATCTTGTCTTTTGCCCAGGCGTACTTCACTTCTGATATTTCATCCAGCTCAGACTCGAGAAAAATGCTTTCATCAGGAATTTGATTAAAAATTATCTAGGCACTCAATTTCAAATTCGTCCGCCAAGGCATATTTTATCTTGAAAACACATTTTCTTCCCTGCCTTAGAAAATTTTCTCAAATTTTAGGAAAATTCGTCAACCTGGTGCCCATTTGAAATCTTTATCACAGAAACCTCGGCAAACTGTGGAAGACCTTAAAATCCATTCCTCATCGATAATCTTCAATACCTAGAAGAAAATTTCCTTCAGAGCGTGTCAAACTCATGGGTGCACAACGAACAGGTTCATCTAATTTTATTGAATTTTGCACCTTGGAAAAATAACTTTCAACAATTTATTTCATTTCTTCATCCCCGTGAACATCTTGTGTTGTTCTGACTTGAAAATATTTTTGTTGACCCATCCTGCAATGCTAGCATCCTGACTTCATCACTGGCAACTCATCTGTGCTTCAAGAAAAATTTCACCACCTTGGGTCTAGGCGTATTTTCTAAGGAAGAAAATATTTGCCTTAGAAAAATTTTGGATCACCTTGAAAATTTTGCCTTAGGAAATTTTACTCAACTCTGTTCACCTTGCTTGTGGGAAAAATTTTGTTTCATCCACGCTCATTTGCCAGTGGTGGAAACTTAGACTTGGAAAATTTTCATGAAGGCGCCTAGCACATTTTACTTCACTTCCATCCCCTTGGGCGTATTTATTCATCATGAAGGATATATTTTGAATCCACGCCTAACATCTTTATTCACCACTTAGCAATATCTTCTCTCATCAACTTTATTCCACCACCTTTACTTTAGGCGCATAGCATACTTGATGAAGGATAAAATCATGCCTAGCATACTTCACTTCACACGCCTTGGCAATATTTTCTATTAAATTTTTAACACCTAGCATCAACTTCATTTTCACCACGCCTTGTATTTTATTCAGCCCTTTACCCACTTCAACTTGGGCGCATATTAGCATGTGTGGAGGATTAATGTTTACCACGCCTAGCATGTGACTCTTCAACTTCTTCATTTTTGTCTCCACATGCCCTCTTTTGGGCGCATTTGATGCCTCTAGGAGGATGAATTTCATACTTAGAAAAATTTCATGCATGTTATGCTTGGAGATGGGCGCATTTTACTATGTGAGGTGGATGAAGTTTGTTGACTCTTTGACTGGCTATTCTTGGGCGCATTTCAGCATATGAGGAGGATAAGCATGTTGACGCCTTGACTTGTCCTTTTCAAACTTATTCTACCATGCAGCTTGGGTGCATTTGGCATGTAGTGGAGGATGGGGGCAAATTTGAGGTGGTGGAGGATGAAATACATTGACCTCTTTGACTTCCTTTATGAACTTGGGCGCATTCTCTACATGGTGAGGGATGAGTTTGACACTTAGAAACTTTTCTTGATGCCTCTTGCAGCTGGGCGCATTTTGGCATAGGAGGTGGATAAACTTTGTTGACTTTCCTTGACTTTCTTGGGAGGTGGACGCATTTAGGCTAGGGAGCAGGATGAAATTCTCAACACTTAGAAACTTTTGCTTCCACCACCTTGAGGGTGCATTTGGCATGCTGAGGAGGAAGTTTTCATGCCTTAGTTTATTTTTCATCAATCTCCTATCATGAGGGCGCATTTTGCCATAGGAGCAAGATGAGCTTTTGCCTTAGAAAAATTTTCCATGCTCAGTCTTGAGAGGAGGGCGCATTTTGCCTAGGCAAGTGGACGAGTTCCAGACTTAGAAATTTTTATGCTTCAAGGCCAAGATGGGCGCATTTTCAGGTAGCTGCAGGATGAAGTTCCAGACTTAGTCACTTTTTCCTCGTTTTCGCCAGCTTCTCCATGCCCTACTATTTATAGTAAGTCCTTTGATTTTTGCATCTCTGAAGCTCGGAACGATTTGAAATTTCAAACACTGCATCCTCACGACCCTGTTACCCTGTTGACACCGCTATTTTTAGTTGGCCTGCTATTTTTAGCTCATTTCTGAAGGTAATTTGCTATAAATAGTAACTGCTCGCTTCTGATAGCTCCCCTGCTCCGATTGACTTGAAATTTGAATGACGTGCTCCTCACCACGTGGCCTGCCTGCCGACATCGGCGCATGCAACTGATTTGCTATTTTTAGCCTATTTCCAAAATGACTTACTATAAGTAGTAAGTGCTCCGTTTGACTTGAAATTTTACCAGCAGATAGCCTGAAGGATGCTGATTGCGGTGGTTTACACCGGTTTTCGAAAATTCTGACTTTTTACCCCTCTTTTCGGGCTCCGAAGCTGGAAACCCTAATTTTCTCTGCATGCGTATCAAATGACCTCTGTTTGTCTTCGTTTCTGCTGCATTGCGATCAGTCGTGATTCTGAAGTGCTGGGAGGCGGCTGCCGGGATGCACCTACTAAAAATAGTAAGTTCCTTACTAAGTGATTATCTTGACTTGCATGTCACATCACTGCGAAGCTCTCGAAAAACCCATAAAGAATCATCCGACATGCAAAGGAAACCCCACATGCAAACCCTAAAAATAAAACCGGAAGACGAAGTTAAGTCGTCGTTTTGCATGTTATATTCGAAGGCCTCAAAAACCAAGGAATATGCCGACATGCAAAGAGAAACTTTGCGTCCCCTGAAATCGCTCCGGTGTTGCTAAAAATAGTAAAGTTATACTGTTTCAGCTCAAATTTTGCGAAAGATGTGTTCTGAAACAGTGTGACAATCGGAATCTCGAAAATCTTTGGAACTGTAATACTTACTAAAAATAGTAAGTACTCGGAATTTGATGAAAATTCTGTCGAGCCTGCTGGAAGCGCACGCAATGCCAAGGTTAGATTTCAACTTGATTACTTCATTTGATTTTAAATCGGTACGGAGAGTTCAAAACCCTAATTCTCAGACTTGGCCAAATTCACATTTAAACTCAATAACGGGCACAATCCCGGAAAGACAGACAGTAGAAAAGAGAGACAACGACAAAACAAACGAAAAGCAAAGCCAAAATTTCGAGACGAAGCAAAAATTAGGGGATCCCCATTTGCAATGGGGCGATGTGTGAAAAAGGTCACAACAGGTAATAGGCATGAAATTGTGAGCTCATTTCATTCATTCATTAAAAATGTCACGTCATTTATACATTGGGACTTGCAAATATTAACATCACACCATATACAAAACTAACTGAGGCGATAAGACATGTTAAGTTATATTCAGAATCAGAATCTCTGAATAAGAACCATATACATCCTACACATTATTAGCATCAAAACAATAGTACTTGTAGCAAAAAACAATATACTGAAGGCAGTGCATGAATAATAGTGAACAGAACACCGTACTTTCCTAACAAATTTCAACATTCGTAGAAATATCAACATAATGCACAAGAAAGAAAATTTTGGAATTCTCATGCAAAACAGGAAAAAGAAAAGTGGAATACCGAACAGCGATATTGTTTATTATGCCCCTGCGATGTTCTTGGAAAGGGTTGGGGAGCACATTCATTGATGCCAATTTTTGTAGTGGCTTGATCCATATCTTCTGCAGCCAATATCAAATCTTGTAAAGTGACTGCATCAAATGCCTTATCACTACAATTTTTGGTTTCCTACACAAGAAAAGAAAAATAAGTAATTATTTAACCAGTGTGACAAATGTAAACACAAAGTTGCAGTACTTTGAAATTTGACATAAATAGATAACCTAGCTATTTTTGCATATTTCATTAATTTCAATGTATTGCCCAATTATAAAATTTTGTTCTTTATTCTAAAGTTTTGTCTCTAATCCATAGGTCCCTAGTTTATAGCCCATAGGTCTCAAAGTATTGTTACAGTATCATAGGATATCAAGGTTTTTGCAAGGATTCTTAGGAAATCCATTGTAAAAAATTTGGCAGTTTTATCAAATTTTATGTGACATTGCTAGAAATGACGGGCATGCAGACCATGTTTTGAATTCATTTTGAAAAATATTAAGCATATTCCCCTTAATCAAGAACTATTGTCTCTATTATAAAAGTAATCACTGGCCAGCATTAAGGAGGTCAATAGGGACACCATGGCTAGCTTAACTATTGAAATTTCGACAACCTCAGAGTGTGACTTCCTTTCCAACCAGATCTTTCCCCATTACCTAAGTAAATTGATGAAAAGAAGCTCCCCATTCATATTCAAAGGTTTGTGGGAAGATAAGTGAGGGTAGAGAAAATGACATGTAGGTATTAGATTTGATTCAATCTCAATAAATAAAGAGTTTATTGTGTAGTTAAATAAATACTCACAAAATAAAATGTATTATGTGATGTATGGATGATTATTTCTCTTTTTTATTAGTCATGGTCTTGGTGAGCATGGTTTACATACTCGGCGATTACTCGCCGAGCCCGCGAGTAGTAGCGGGAAAAAAAACCCAACAAGTAACTCGCGAACCCTAGGGTTTGAAAACTCGCCGATTTTTCGGGAAAAACTTGCCGATTTTTTAGAAAAAACTCACTGATTTTTCGGAAATAACTTGCGGACTTTTCGCCTAAAAATTGCTGGCAGAAAATGCAAGATAAAAAACGTACTTGGAACACGGTTTTGATGCGTTTTTTCCTCTTTAAACCCTCGAAAATGCATTGTTTTTGCACACCATCTAGGAGGACAAAAATGGTGTGCAAGATGAAGTTTTGAGTGGTTTTCAAAGGCCTTAATTTGGGCTGCCCCTCGATCCCAATGGGGGCGTTGACCCCAGACTTCCACGCGGGGCGCTACCCCTCGACCCCACTAGGGGCATTGCCCCCAAACCCCCACCAAACTCATTCGATTCATTTTGTAGCTATATTTTGCATAAAGTTTATATTTTTTCAAAAAATTATGTTCTTTTCAAAAATTTAAGTGTTTTTTAAGGTGCCGAGTTTTTGTCAAGTTTTGCCGAGTACTCTCCAAGTCATTTTTTTTGGCTTGTCGAGTACTCTCCAAGTCTGAGTTTGTGAACTATGCTGGTGAGTATTTGTCATTTGTATATACAGGTGTTGGACAATTGTCCAAATCGCATACCTATGAGGTCCAATATATATTCATGATTGGGCTTTTGTCAAGGTAACTCTCTTTCATATTCTCCCTAATTTTATTGAAGATTTCACAACCTCAAAGTGTGACTTCCTTTCCAACCAAATCTTTTGTAATATGCTGGACCAATTTTGAACCAAAAATTTTGCAACTTCATAAAGTTTACTCCATTGGCATTCCGTCAAACAATTTGCATTCAATGTTGCTTTCACATAATTTCATAAATGAACATCATAGAAATTTGTTTTCACAGTTTCCAAAGATTGCTAACATCATTTCCTTCACTAATTCATTGACAGATATTTATGCATCAAATATCATTGATAAATGTGTATATTGATGTAGCAGATTAAAACATACAAATTTCTTGCAGGAATGAGAGTACTAAATAAAAATGAAATATTAACAATTCCAAATAGCTGAACTCTGAATACAGTCCAATCAGCAACGTTAAACACCAGCCAGCATCTCCTTAATAATTCTTTTCCTCCTCATAAACTGTACAGCCCCTTTGGAGATGGTACGGCTGCCCCGAAATTGGTAGGCAGCGTTGTTGGAGTGTTGTACTGCCATCCTTGGTTGCTGCGATTGATAGCAGCCGGCCTATATAGGTTGTGCTAGCTATTATATGCTCTAAAAAACCTTCAATGAAGTCTTCGACTCCCTTGTGTATAGTTTATGATGTGTACAATCCTTCAAACATAGGTACAGCTGGGAAATACTCAGCTAGTACCTCAAACAATAAATATATTTTCTTTGTTTCATTCTTCCAGAGGCACACACAAGCACAAACAAATATAGGATTTCCCACTTGCACACACAACACTAGAATTTTTGTTATTTCACCTTAACAATAATTACCCAAGATAATTTGTCTTGCCACCAAAACTTCACAAAGTATTCAATCATTCGATCCAAGCATGAAACCTGTGTGATTTCACCTGCAATCAGCTAGGGAAGATATCTCACCACCGAAACTGACTTCCCATAGGGTTTTCATCCTAGGGTTTTGCTCCACGAGAAGCTTCAAATCCACAATTGAAAGAAATAAAAATAAGCATAAGCAAATGAGCTCCCAATTCTGTTGATGTTAGTGCAGCTTCGGGCTTCATACTTCCTTATTTATTTGTGATTATTTAATGGCAACATATCTCTAAGATGGCCGACCTCCTTTGTAATTATTATTTATTATTTGTAATTATTTTTATGGTGGCCGACCTTGTCCTTGAAAAGGTGCGACCCCTCTAAGCAACATGTATATATAGAAGGTCACTTTCTCTCATTTGTGTATCAAGCAAGTTCGATCTCCTTCTCCATTAAGTGCGAGCTCTTCAAGAAGAATAGTGCGAATTAATATAGGAGCAGATTGAGAGTTTATTCAAGTGCAGATTGAAGATCATACTATTAGTTTATGTTACAGCCATTGCTGGTGCCGATCTTTGGCCTTGTGTGTGGCCTCATTGTAATGCAACTTGTTGCCATTGCTCATATATATAAGAGATATAATTGTTGCTGGGTTTTTCTCCCTCAAGAGGAGGGTTTTCCCAAGGTATCTGTTGTGTTATTGTGTCTGATTTTGAATTTAATTTTCTGTGCATTAAATCTGATCAAAAAACTAACATGGTATCAAAGCGGGTTTGAAGAAGATCTTGATCAGATTGTTATTACAGCGATACTCTTTACTCTCTTTCTCATCGTTGTTTACTTATATCTGTTCGTCAAGATGGTGATCGGTCTTAAGCTTGAGGATGGACTTGAGGGAGCATCTAATTTCACATCTTGGAGATTCAGAATTATGCTCTCCTTGGAAGAAAGAGAATTGGCTGAGTTCGTGGAGAGCAAAGTTTCTGAGCTTGTTGATGAGGAAGAGAAGATTCAATGGAAGAAGAAAGATACTAAGGCAAAGAAGATGTTAGTTGATTTCGTGAAGGATCATATTGTTCCCATCATCTCTAAGATGAAGACCGCAAGGGAAATGTTTAAGTCTTTGGAGGAGATGTATGAGATCAACAACACAAGCCGTGCACTTGCATTGAAGCAACAACTTCATCATGTGAAAATGGCAGAAGGAGAATCTATCATAGCATACTTCATGAAGATTTCCGAATTGAGAGATCAGCTCTCTTCTATTGGTCATTTTGTTGATGTCAAGGATTTGACCATGCTTGCCCTTAATGGTCTTCCTTCATCTTGGGAGTCTTACATTCAAGGAATCAGTGCAAGATTGAAACTTCCCAAGTTTGATCATTTGAGGGCAGATTGTATTCAAGAAGAGTCTAGGTTGGCTGCGAGAGGTATTGGTTGAAGCTCTACAAATGAAGACATTCATGTTCTTTCTGCTCAATCCTCGAAGAAGAAAGAGAAAGGTGGAAAGAAAGGATATTTCAAGAGGAATAGAGATAAAGGAGCTGATGGTGCTCCCCCATTCAAGAAGAAGTGGGACTTCTCCAAAGTCCAATGTTTTCATTGTGACATGTTTGGTCACTATGCAAAGGATTGCCCCACCAGGCCTAATCAACATACTTCATTTGCGGATGTGGATGAGATCTCTCCTCAGAAGGATTCTAGGGAATTTCTATTCTAAGCCATGGGCCTGTGTTCAAACCATGAAGGTTGTGTGCTGATCTGTACGCAAGAGCAGCGTATCTTACTGCGTCCAATATTTGCATCCATCAGAATATTTAAAGAGATAATTATTCTTTGTTTGTTGAGTTATATCATTTAGTTGGATCTTGTAATTAGTAAAGAGAGATAGTGGGTTCTCTTGAATTGTGTTCACTAGCATAGTGGTTTCATTTATTGCATGTTGGTTGTGAAGATTTCTTAGTGTGACTTTGAAATAAAATAAAATAAAAAGAATTGTAATTTCGATGGTGATTGGTTGGTCACATCGATATCATTCTCTAATGCATGAACTGTGATAGAGCCTTGAACTCTTGAAGAGAGTTGGTTCTACATGCTAACTGCATATTGCATTCAAGAAATCTGTAGTTGTGCAGATTGTCTTTTTGTTGTGCTGAGTTTGGCACTCTCGAGAGGAGTAAAAGATGGAAGGAAGAGTTATATCAGAATTCAATAAAGATAAGTTTCTTTATCCCTTCATTTTGATCCTTTGATATATTTTCCTTTAGGTTGATTTACTTATTCATGTTTTAATATTGTTCATAAATTCTTATGTATTCATGCTATAACCTGAGATAATAAACCTTGTATGATTCTAGTCTTGATATTTCTTTGCATAGTTATAAACAGTTAGTAATCTCTCTCTATAATGCTTCCAGAAAGATCTAGGGGCAAGAAAGTGATGAGAGATTGCTTAGTGATGAAAAGCTTGAGGCATCTTATGAGGAAGTCATGCCGACCAAAGAAATGATCAAGCGTGAAGTCACAACTTGCAGCCATAAGACTGAGTTGATGGCTAGAGGGAGTTCACTTCCAGAAGACTTCTTTGCAATCTTTGAAGCAAGGATCAAGAGGGAGCTTTGTAACTCACTGAGAAGAAGTGAAGATTACTGTATTGCAAGGCTAGGTGCTAAACCCTTAGAGGATCCCTTCAGCTGCCGAGATCAAAATTGCTCAAAACTGTCATCTGGATTTGTCATTGGTAGCTCCGCAAACCTATTCAGAATAGAGTGATCTGCAATGAGGTCGAGGAGGTCAACCCTGAACTCTCTACAGTACTAGAGGTGTGCACTGGAAAACATTTATCTAAGGCAAGCGTTGCAGGCAATCTTGGACGATGAGGTTAGAAGGTTGATACAAGTACTTAAAGATTCAGAGGGAGCCTACTATTGATATTTTGAAGAGATTTGGTATGATGGATTGCAAATCCATGTCTACACCTATGGAAACCAACTTGCACAAGTTGAAGGAGGCTACAGCTAGCTCAGCCTAGTGGATCCCACGATGTACAGGCAGTTGATTGGATCCTTGATGTATCTAGTTAACACTAGACCTGAAATCTGCTATGCAATAAGTGCACTTAGTCAGTTCATGTGTGAACCGAGGCAAGTACATCCTATTGCAGCGAAACATGTCCTGAGATACTTGCGTGGACAATTGGATATGGGCTGAGATATTCTTCAGGTGTGATCCTAGAGTTGCATGGTTATACAGATTTTGTTTCGGCAGGTTGCGTTGCTGATCAGAAGAGCACCTCTGGATGTTATTTCAGTTTGGGGTTTGCGATGATCTCCTGATGTAGCAGGAAGCAGTCTTTAGTGGCACTGAGCACCGCAAAGGTCATGTACATTGTAGCATGTGTGGCAATTTGAGAAGCAGTGTGGCTTTAGAAGCTCCTTGCAGGATTGGTTGGACAATCGTTGGAGTCGATTGTCATCCATTGTGTTAATTAAGCTATGTGGAGCCTTCTGTCAATACAGTGTTTCATGAAAAAACTAAACATGTTATTGAGGAAAGCATTTCAGTTGAGGTATATCAACATTGATGAGCAGACGGCAGACATTCTCACCAAGCCTCTCTCTAGGATAAAGTTTGTGTACTTTCGAGATAAGCTTGGTATGGTGGAGAATACAGCCTTAACTGAGAAGGAGTCTCAATATCAGTGATCCTCTTTAATGAGTTCCTCTTTGTGAGAGAAGTTCGAGGTGAAATCCCTTGATTAATGAGTTCTTCTCTGTGAGAGAAGTTCGAGGTGAAATCCCTTGATTAATGAGTTCTCTGTGAGATAAGTTCAAGATGAAATCCCTTGATTAATGAGTTCTTCTCTGTAAGAGAAGTTCGAGGTGAAATCCCTTGATTCCA